>MJUU01023291.1:209375-229484 GCA_002080025.1 Modiolus philippinarum
CCCCCCCCCTCCCCTTTGTGTGGTGAATGGCTGAAAAATAAATACACAAAAAGACTCAAAATAAAAAGCAAACTAGAAAAAAGTCCAACTTATCAAGACGAGTACCCTTACAATGAAGTACATAAAACATGAAGACAATACACACAGGTACTGTCCGGACAAATGCTCGCAGTTACTGACAGCTAGCTAAGGACATAATGAAAAATTGTTTATATTTAGTAATGGTGTAAAACATTTAGGAGATGATCAATATTTTTGCCAACAAAAACCAGAAGTAAAGATTTAACAACAATGCTGTATTTATATCCTTTATGAATAAGTTTGTTCAACGGATTAATAAGTTTGAACGAACAATTTTTGAATTTATGCGCTTTGTAAATGATATTGCCAAAGAAGTTTGGGTGTGAAATGCATTCATGTAGAACCCAATTTTCTGAATAAGTAAATGTATCTATAATAAAATTTAGAGAATGTTTTTATCAATTTATGATATCTAAACCCTTGATGCCGAAGTTTTTCAATGAGACAAAGATTTCGGTCGTTGAAGTCAGAAAAATCACTACATACTCGTGCATATCGAACAAGTTGTGAAATGTAGACCCCGTAAGAAGGGGCTAACGGAACATCGCCGTCGAGATGGGGAAAATTGACTGTAGGGAAGGAGAAATCATCTCTTTTATCATAAACTTTAGTGTTTAACTTGCCTTGATTTATTGAAATATCAAGATCAAGAAAAGGAGTATAATCAGTACTGCTATTGGATTTATTTAAAGTAAGTTCTGCAGGATAAATTTCATCGGTAAATTTAGAAAATTCAGGATTATTTAAAGCCAAAATATCGTCCAAATATCTATATGTATTGTTAAATTTATCCACTAAGTGCTGTTTAGAAGGGTCTTTTTGAATTTTTGCCATGAATTGTGACACGTAGCAATAAGGAAATAAATTAGCTATGAGATGTGAACAGTTGGTACCCATAAAAATACCTATTTTTTGCCGATAGCCTGTATCACCGAAACGAACAAAATATTATCAAGAAGAAAATTTAATTCTTTTATCATATCCTGACAAGTCCAGTTGGTATATTTGTCATGTTTGTCGTCACTGAAAAACGATTAAAATGTATTGCAACAAATGTACGTACATCCTGATTTTTTGAAGGACCATTTGATCAAATACGAAAATTTCTTTTTGATGAGTGTATGCGGTAATGTAGTATAAAGGTTAGAAAAATCATAGCTATCGACGGAGGTATATGCTTCATTCTAACATGACTCTCTTCTTTCGCTTTGGAAACAAAGCTATGTTCTAATTCCAACAATATTTTTTAGCACATGCGTATATTTTTTTCACAAAGGGACATTCGTAATGTACAAATTCACATTTTATTCACTCAATATTCATTTAATTTTGTGTAAATAAAGTTTTAAATAATGAATCGCCAAGAAATCCACATCAAATAATGACAATAATAGAAATTTACAACAGTTACTAAATTTAATACTCAGAACTGAAATTGACATAAGACGGTCACCTACCAACGAATGTGTTGTTGTTATGAAATCGTACCTACGTTGCATATCATGCTCTACGATTGTTAATAAATTATGAATATGAGATTTATTTCTTTTCTTTTCTTTTTTGGCTTCAAAAATAACATAACTAAGCAGTCATACGAATCAGAAATACAAACAGCTCACACTTATACCCGCTTCGATTTTAAAATATCCGTATTTCAAATGATGAATAATAGATTATTTGTATAAATTCGTAAGCTTATGAGCCACTTGTATTAATAAAATAACGAATATAGATTTCTCTATGTTCATTTATGTGTGTTTGTATGCAGTTTTCCGACATATTCCAGTTCTAGTGCAAAACTCAATATTGCTCTCTAAGAGCCGCTTCTTATGTTCAAAACTCTTGATAAATATATTAGAATCGAAATAGATTATTGCAATTGGGCTCTATGCGAATTAGAACATGGTCAGACCTTATATTTGTCTTCATTTTATACCTCGCTATCGCTCGGTATAAAATATTGACAAATATAAGGTCTGCCCATGTTCTAATTCGCATAGAGCCCGCTTGCAATAATCTATTTCTTAATTAACAGATCGAAGTCTTTCCAGAACTTCTACTGAATTTTTAAATTCACTAATCAATGTAAACGTTTAGAGGCTTTAAGGAAAATAAAAACATGATGTAGTACAATTTCATAGTCTTCGGAGGATAAATTGCTATTTAAACCCAGCAATAATTTAGAATCTATATTATGAACGTTCAAAATTCTTGAAATATTATTTTTAAGTGTTACTCTTGCTTCATTATATAATGGACATTGAAGAGGATAGTGATCAACTGTCTCCTGGTGATAACCACATTAACAAGAGGGGCTTCGAACAATATTAACATTATAGAAAAGACGACGAACATCGCCTTAATGAAGGAAACATTGTAAGTTATACAGTTGATCTTCAGTTTCTCAAACTTTTGTAGCTCGAACACCTCCAATATCTTGAACTGTTTTTAGAGTCTGATAATGTTTAACTATATTTGTTGGTTTTTTTTTTTTTTTGCTAAGGACCACTTTCAACACCAGTTTTGAAGTCGAGACGTCATTTTGTAAATGGCAGTCAACAAACAATTTTAAACATCGGTTTTGAAGTCCCAACATCGATATCTATTTGGAAACCAAATTTCATTGAAATCGGATAATGTTGGATTTTCCCGCCTATTTTGGTGGCCATTTTAAAAATGGTGGCAACGAACAATTTTTAACATCAGTTTTGAAGTTGCGACATCAAGACCCATTTGGAAATCAAATGTAATTGAAATCGGACAATGTTGAATTTTCCCGCCTTTTTTGGCGGCCATTTTGAAAATGGCGGTCAACGAACAATTTTCAACACCAGTTTTGAAGTCGCAACATCAATATCTATTTGGAGACCAAATTTCATTGAAATCGGACAATGTTGAATTTTCCCGCCTTTTTTGGCGGCCATTTTTAAAAATGGCGGTCAACGAACAATTTTGAAAATGGCGGTTAAGGAACAGTTTTCAAGGTCACTTTTGAAGTCGCCACAGCATGGCAAATATTTCATCAGTTTACACTTGACCTTCATCCTCTATAGTTTTAGAAATAAAGATAAAAAATACGAACATTTTAAAAATTCGGTAAAAAAGGGCAATAACTCCTACAAGAGTTTATGGATTTTCTTCAAAATTTCAGAGTGGGTAGACCTTGATATGCTGAACATTTTTGCAATTTACACTTGACCTCTACCTGTTACACTTTTTTAAATAAAAAAAAATAAAAAATGCAAAAAATTGAAAATTTAACGGAAAAGGGCTATAACTCCGAGATGGGTTTTCAGATTTTCTTCAAAATTGCAGGGCAGGTAGATCTTGCCATGCTGATCATTTTTACACTATCAGATTTTTGATATCTGTAACGGTTTTCGAGTTATTGGCCAAAACTGCAATTTACCCTTACGTTCTATTTTTAGCGATGGCGGCCATGTTGTTTGACCAGCCGACTAATCGAACACAATTTTAGAAGCCATACCCTGGTAGTCAAGTTTAGTTACATTTGGCCCAGCGGTTTCAGAGGAGAAGATTTTTGAAATTGTTGACGGACGGACAGACGACGGACGACGGACGCATAGTGATGACAGAAGCTCACCCTGGCATAGCCAGGTGAGCAAAAAATGCTTCGGAACTGTTGAAAATTTATCTTGTAAGGCCATCTTGAAACTTGAAGAGCTATCAATATTTCGTACGTTTAAATCCAAGGTGTTCCAAGATCTCATTGCTGATGGAAAAACGGAATTTGTAGTGAGGGAAAGTCTACAGAAGGGCATTATAAGGTCGTCGCCGTTACGTAAAGGATAAACAGTAGTTGATTGAATAGAAGGGGGCATTAATTCATTAAGATAATCGGGCGTTCTCTTATATTATATAGAATGAAACATTTGTAACTTTTTTTTCTTTTCCTCCTTACTTCTAATGTTTCCCAACCTACTTCTTTATAGAGAATTTCTGATCTAGTGAAAACAGGCAAACCAGTAATAATTCTAGATGCCTCCCTGTGTAGACTTTCTAATTTGTTTGAGTTTACAATTCCACAATTATCCCAAACTTCGGAGGCACACTCGAACAATGGTCTTATGTAGGCAATTTTTTTTTCAGTAAGTTTATGATTAATTTCAAAAAATAATGCTAAAATCCCACCCCTATACATATCACATTAATTACGCTTGTAAAAGTAATATCAAGTTAGAACTGAAGCTGGGCATTCATAATCCAATACAATTTGATTGTCTGCTAAAATCTACCTGAATGCATATGGTTTCAAAGCAAACGATCAAAATATGATTTTCCCCATAATTAATGAAGGAAAGGTAACATGAATCACTTACAATGGCCGAATATTACAATCAAATGTCACAATCAACCAGGGAACTGCACAACAAAAACAATAAAATGACAAAAGACCAACATAAATAACGATAAGAACTCGGAATAGCCGGACTTGGTATCGGCACTAGCAACAGCCAGCGGTAGGTTTAAACCGGTTTATTGGTACCCAAACCTCCCCTTTCTCTATCCCGTTTCCCTATAGTATAATACACATACAAATAAAACCCAATATAGGTAGAACACTAACTCTCAGACCACAATCTTGGAAAGGAAAGAATAGACAAAACGTAATTTAGAAAGATGGGTCGAGGAGTGCTCGCCGCTAAACTGCCCGGCATGTTTGTTTATTGAATACCAATAAAATTAGCAATCTAATGTGAAAGGAGTCCCATACCATAAATCATTAAGTACAGATTTGGTTAAATTGTTTTGGAACCGAATTGAAAATAATTTAACATAGGGTCCTTTGTTAAAATATGTCCCTCGCTGGCAGCCATATTTTTTGTAGGATCGGAAGGAAATGTACAGAATTGTTTGAGACTTTTCATGCATCTCATCTGTAAAGTCATGCTACTTTTCATGCATCTCCTCTCATAAAGGTTTGTTGAATTTGCATCAGTTGTTTCAGAGATGGTGAAAATACCAAAAGTTAAAACCGGACAACAGATTGCGGAGCCCAAGTGAATGCAAAAGCTGACGCTGATTTTTCGGGCCAGGTGATAAAAATAATGTCTTTACGAATGAAAATATTTTACCAATAGGGCAAGTTTGTAAATTTTACAACCAATTAAAATGTATATATCCAAAATTTCCATCCAGAATTTGCGTTTTCAGAAGGTGAGCGTTCTTTGGTTGAGCCCTCTTTTCTTGAAAAAAAGCAAAAATTCCATGCAAAAATTAGGCAAATATTAAAAAAAATCAACTACTGTCCCAAGTCAGGAATATCTTGGTCATTGTCTTGTCCTTGTCTTCTTATAAAATTTTAGTTTCTTGATATTTGGGTTGTTGGATGTGGTTTGTTTCCATTAATTTATTCACTTTTACGCTTTTGGGGCCATTTAGGGCTTGCTATATGGTTTGAGGATTCTCACTGAGATGAAGACCGTACGATGACCCCTAGATGTTTGTTTTTGGTCGTTTTAACCTGGATATGGGATGTTGTCTCCTTGACATTTACCCCATTTCCTTTCTTTTTCATATATATATTCCGTTTTCTATTAACTCAAAAAAGGAACTCTTTTAAGACCCTACACAGCACAAACATTCAGTAGAAAGATCGGTACAAATTTATAAACATCAGTACAGCTTCCGAGATCTTTGGTTAAGATTTCAACAAGTCAGATGCAATGTAAACTGTTCCAAGCTAGCAAACATCTTCATACCTTATTAACTGACACACCAAAAACAGTCTGGTACGCTATAAACCAGGCAGAACTTATTTAAATATCAAAAGGAAATGATACACCCATTAAGTTGAAATTAAAAATAAAAAAGCTTAATTTTGAACCCATTAATAGCAGTTTTAATCTTTGGAGGCATAGAACGTTTCTTCTCCGTATTTCACAATAAAAAAGGTTCGGATCCAGTGGAGGAAACGACGAAAATTTCTGATACATTTTGGGCTGATTTTCAGACTTATAAGTATATAATCCTGGTAAGGGGAGAAATGTTTGTTTTTGTTCATGTTGTTGCTCGCTGTGGTGTGCATCCCTATTTCCAAAACCTTTTTTATTGCGAAATTATTATCTGTTGACTTGTTTTTTTTAGATTGTAATAATAATTTTTAGAATGAATATATAAAAACATATTGAAATATATCAATATGACGACGTTTGCACCGCCACTTCACACGAATCATGTAGTCATCGTGGTAAAGAAGCAGTATATACTATTATTATAATCTAAAATAATTGATTGTATAATTGTTTCTTACGAATGAAATTATATGACAACAAGTATTAAAATGGGTCAGTTTGGGTCATCTTTTCAGATATTTCCCCCAAAAATTTCTATTATGCGTGTCCATTCGTTGCCAACATTGAAAAACGCATTTTATTAAGTATTCATAGATTTTTACGTAACTCGACGTTTAACTCGATAGTTGAAATCATTATCTTTTTTCGAGTTGACTATAATATCAAGTCGATCTCGACTTTTAACTCGAACTGTAACTCGAACTTTAACTCGAACTGTAACTCGAACTTTAACTCGAACTGTACATGCTGTAACTCGAACTTTAACTCTAACTCGAACTCGAACTCTAACTCGATGGTTATCCACACCCTCAAGATATATAGTGATAAAGTATACTCAACAAGTGGAGTGAATCACATGTGGATTCTCGAAAACTCAAAAGACTTATTAGAATATCTATCTTCAACTGAACTCAACCACTGCAACAGTGTCACAGCATTTGATTTGTCTACTCTCTATACTACTCTTCCACACGATAAACTAAAGTCAGTCCCCCTGGATTTAATACATCAGTCTTTCTGTACTAAAAAGGGTGAAAGAAGATATTCATATTTAGTGATAGGTAAAGATGGGGAACATCACAATGATTCACACAAAAAGTATACAGAGGAGGATGTCATTGCAATGCTGGAATTCTTGATATATATGTGGAATTTGGAGGACAAGTTTTCCAGCAGACAATAGGGTACCTATGGGGACTAATTGTGCGCCACTTTTAGCAGATTCGTTTCTTTATTCGTATGAAGCTAAGTTCATACAAGGGCTAGATAAGAAAAAAAAAAAACAATAAGCTAGCCAAATCCTTTAATTTCAGTTTCCGTTATATAGATGATGTTCTTTCATTGAACAATCATCAATTTAAGTATAACCTTCATCTTATATACCCAAATGAACTCGCAATTAAAGAGACCACTTATACACCACCATCAGGATCATACCTTGACCTTTACCTCTACATTGACAACTCTGGACGTCTGAAAACAAAACTTTACGGCAGGCGTCATGATTTCGACTTTCCAATAGTGAACTTTTGAGCAGTAATATTCCCACTTCTCCGGCATTTGGAGTGTACATTTCACAACTCATTCGCTATTTCCGTGCCTGTAGTTTGAACAGCGATTTTGTCAAAAGAGCGAAATTACTGTCTCAAAAACTTATACATCAAGGGTATGTTCAGTCACTGTTGCAATTGTCACTACAGAAATTTTACGGTCGTCGCCACGATTTCACAGACCATTATAATGTTATTGTTTCACAAATGAGAACAGATATTTTTGGGTAGATCCAGAGTTTGTTACCGGACTGACTAACACCGACTGTGACAAAAGCGGACTTTTCACTGGCAGTGTGACGGGTGCCATGCGTGGAGCAGATCATGCTTACCATTCCGGAGCACCTGATGATACCTCAGTTTTTATAGGGTTCACACTGCTAGTGCTTTAGTTGTGTGGTGTTCTTGTTCATTTTTGTTTATTTGTTTTGTCTTTGTCTTTGTCATACTGTCTCAATCCGTGTTTCTGTGAATTGAAATGATGTTGGATTTTTAGAATTTCCCTTTCCTTTTCTTGCTTCGGTATTCGTTTACCAATGTATCCTTGCACGAATAGTTATTTTTTGTACATAACGAGGCTTTGAAGCTGAAGTTAGATATGAACTTCTTAAATCGCTTTTACAGGAATGTCATTGTTCGAGCGCCAAGTAATAACACATCACGCGAGATGTGCTATTATTTTTTCGACGTTTTCATTGGACCACTGGCCAAAGACTCGTTTATTTAATTTTTAAATTACATAACTCTAGTTGATATCCATCGATATGCAATTCTTTCTCGTTATGAAAGCTATAAGTTCACACTTGGAGGATGGAGAGATTATAAAGACACATAATCTTTGAGGTCATTATCTGTTCAATGCAATGCCGTAACGGCTGCTGTTAATTTAAGCAGGTATATAGATGTTTCTTCTTAGTTGAGAACTTTTGATATCACCGTGGGCAGATAATGTTTATTTCATTTTAACATAACCGTAAGGTAGCATTCCCATTTCGTAAACAGTTTCATTTAATTCACATTAATGATAACGATTTCATTTAAACATTACCTTGACGAAAATAATTTTAGAAAACTCGATCTTGATTAGTATGACCTTAATTCGATGTTCTGAACATTTGCAATATATACATTTCATAAAATATTTACAGAAATGGAAGCTCTGACCTATCCCAGATCAAGTCTTTATATTTAGATAATTATTTGCGCACTCGGCCTTGCGTTTCATTTTTTGGACTGACAGCTCGAATTCCACGATATGGTCATCTCAGTACTAATAATTTACGACAAAAGAGACGATTTTAATTTCAAAATAATCAGTTTATCTGACATGGACAGTAATAGTCTACTTTCTCCTGCTTACGAAGTGTATTTTTCACAGTTGATTCTTTTAGCGAGAGCTAGCACTAATTATACAGACTTTCTCATTAGATTTATTTATCTCCCTGACAGCTTTCTTGATCAAGGCTTTAAAAATCCCATCTCATACGATTATTAAAAAATTCTTTTGGAAAAAAAATGAAGTTTCGGTCCGATCTTTGATTCAAGATTATGTTTTTACATAGTACTGGGATGAACATTTCTATTAACTGTCTACAACCTTTCAATAGCAATCGCTGTTGAGTTGCTACCAGACACTACCGCAATGACAGGGGAGGTTTGGCATGCCATTTAACTGGTTAAACACACAATTTCTTTTGAAATGCCTGTACCAAGTCAGAACTATTGCTGTCGACAATTCTTCCGGTGGTTTCCACCTGATTTGCCTCTTTGTCTTATGGACTTCGGCTCTTGACAACTCTGTTCGATGGTTTTGTTATTACATCCCCCCCCCATCCAGGATTGATAAGTATGTCCAAGGTACTTGTACATGTTATATCTCCAACGTCCTTTATCTTTCTATCGGCATCGATATATACATAACATTTCCAAAAGGAACCAATTTCAATTTTTTATTAACATTAGCCTGAAGAAATCAATTTCATTTGAACATTGCCTTAACCATCCAAAATTTTATAAACATATTATCTTTACACGAACGATTACATTTATATTACCTATTAAGTTGAATCAAATCTATTTCTTCTTATTATAACCCTAAGGATGACTCCTTAGTTTTTTAAATTGTTTCTGATTTTTGGGTCTCTCTCATTTTATCCACCATAATCCATTAGAAATTTTGCATACTGACCCAGACTTTATCCTACTCCAAATTATGATTACATCCATCTTTAGAATATATTTGACAATTTGACAAATTTTGATGAAATTCTTGATATTTTTCCATTGCATTGGAAACGTTTATTGCTCTAATGTAGAGTAAATGATATTTATAGAGAACTTAGGTGCTCATATCTGAAAAACGAGCATTTTGATGCAGCAAACAGTGAAATAAAGGATGAAAGGATATGGAGTAAATGCACAACGTCTATATAAATACACTAAGCAATGCAACGCTTTTATTGTTGTTCTTCGTCTTGAAGTCACTTTTTCTCAAGGTGTAAATGGGCACTTTTTTGTACCTTAAAGTACTAAAAAGTACTCAAGCACAGTCTCGTCTTGTCTAAAACTCACTTACGTAGATTCAACCTAAAGCTACATCAGTCTGAAATTTACTGAAGGAAACTCGACCTGTCTCGATTTGTCTTAACTTTTGCTGAACGAGTCTCGACCTGTCTGGACCATTCTGGACATGTCCTGACAAATCTTGACCTGTCGACCAGTCTGGACCTGTACTGAAAAAGTTGAACCTGTCTCATCCTGTCTGAATCGATACTGAAAATGTTTTGACTTGTCTTGAACAGTCAGATTTAGAACTGAAAGAATCTTTGCCTGTCTGAACCAGTCTCAGCCAATCTGATTTGGTACTCCATATTAAAAGGTAGAAAAGTATCATTACAAAATTTTATTATTTAAAATTAAATGAAAATTAAAGAAATGACAACAAGATTTTAAGCGTTTTATGATGCCTTATTTAGATTTATTAAAGTAGATAGACGTTATACTGGTTGATGATGAACAAGAGCTATCGATTTTACATTTCTTTCAATTGAAGGAAAAAGTTGAAAATTTCAAAACCTTCAATATAAGGTAGCAATTCCATTTCAACATTACCTTCATTGTAAGGTAACATTTCAATTTAAACATTAACTTAAGTTGGTTCAGGGGTATAAGCAAAATTCATATTAATTTTTCAATAGTTTGCAAAATTAAGCTTCAAAAATTGAACTTCCAAAAATTAAAATAAAAATTGGGGGTCTTGGACCATATAGGCTCACATTCTTGCCACGAAAATAGGGAATATTTAGTTGAAATGTTAAGGAAAATTATCATTTTTTAAAAAATTATTCCAGTTACATCCATGAGAATTTTTATTAATTTTATGTATTGCTAGCGCCTGTACTGAACTTTCAAATAAAAAAAAATAGAAAAATGGGGGTCACGGACCTTTTTATGTAATTTATTCACAAAATAAAAAAAATCATAGTAATTTCTTTGTAAAACATTTTTTTTGAAATTACCTCCCTTGTTTAAAGTCATTTCAAAGAATCTTACAGTATAAATTCTATAATGAATTTTTCGTCTTAGGTGAATGCTACACGTAGAGACATGAGCTCATTATTTGAGTTTTATGCCAAATATTTTGAAGATTTGTCCAAATTTTTGTATATTTCTTTAACATTATTTAACAAAAAATACCTATCAAAGCATGAAACATGAAAACAAAATGGCGGAATACCACCGATCCACCTAAAACGAAGAAATACAAAATAGCTTCAAATTTCCTATTCTGAGAAGTAACTTTGGTCCCGCGTATTAATACCTCCTTTATGTATCCAAGCTGATAAACGGTATGAATGTGCATCCTTCCAATACAAGGACTTCACAAAATAAATGTGAATTACTAACGTAAAAACAGGTCAAGTAAGAATTATTTCTCGAAAATTTTACATTTGTTTTTTGGTTTATGGACTTCCGTGTGTTTTAATTTGATCTGCCTTGAAGGGACATAAGTTGTTGAAATGGCCATATGCAGAGTCTTGATGTACAGTTACTTCGTTGTTTTTTTATTTATTTATTCATTACAACTAGGCCGATGCCTCTGTTGGTGGACGGCACTCTCCGAGGTTATTCACCAACCCTATAGTCAGCTGACCCGAAAACAGTATTATTTGGAAACTTTCAATAAGTAATTTTTAGAAAGAATTTTGCTTTAACTAAGGAACATCTTTCTCCTGCAAAGTTGGCCTCATCTTCTCATTTAAATCTTTTGTTTGTATGTTTGTTTTTTATATATTTTTAGCTCACCTCACGAAGTGATACCCCTAGCGTCGGCGTCGGCGTCCGCGTCCGGTTAGGAAGAATAGTTAAGGTCCATTCCTGCTTAAAGACATGCCCCACATCTACCATACTGGTATGCCTGATACATTTTTGGAAGACGACTGAAATGCATGCTTTGGATGCTGTCTCTGACCTACATTTTAAGCATGAGCGACTTGGTTAGGTAGAATGTTTAAAGTCCATTCCCACTTACTGACATGGCCCACATCAACCATACTGGTATATATGATGCATTTTGGGATGACAACTACAATGAAAGGTTCGGATGCTGTCTCTGACCTACATTTTACGCATGAGCGACTTGGTTAGGTAGAATGGTTAACGTCCATTCCCGCTTACTGACATGGCCCACATCAACCATATTGGTATGTATGATGCATTTTGGGATGAGGACTGGAATGCATGCTTTGGATGCTGTTTCTGACCTACATTTTACGCATGTGCAGCTTGATTATGTAGAATGGTTTAAGTCCATTCCCGCTTACTGACATGGCCCACATCAACCATACTGGTATGTATGATGCATTTTGGGATAAGGACTGGAATGCATGCTTTGGATGCTGTCTCTGAGCTACATTTTACGCATGAGCAACTTGGTTATGTAGAATGGTTAAATTCCATTCCCACTTACTGACATGGCCCACATCAACGATACTGGTATATGTGATGCATATTGGGATGACAACAACAATGAAAGCTTCGGATGCTGTCTCTGACCTACATTTTACGCATGAGCGACTTGGTTAGGTAGAATGGTTAACGTCCATTCCCGCTTACTGACATGGCCCACATCAACCATATTGGTATGTATGATGCATTTTGGGATGAGGACTGGAATGCATGCTTTGGATGCTGTTTCTGAGCTACATTTTACGCATGAGCAACTTGATTATGTAGAATGGTTAAAGTCCATTCCCACTTACTGACATGGCCCACATCAACCATACTGGTATGTATGATGCATTTTGGGATGACAACAACAATGAATGCTTCGGATGCTGTCTCTGACCTACATTTTACACATGAGCAACTTGGTTAGGTAAAATGTTTAAAGTCCATTCCCGCTTACTGACATGGCCCACATCAACCATATTGGTATGTATGATGCATTTTGGGATGAGGACTGGAATGCATGCTTCGGATGCTGTCTCTGACCTTTATTTTATGCATAAGCGACTTGGTTAGGTAGAATAGTTAAAGTTCATTCCCGCTTACTGACATGGCCCAAATCAACCATACAGGTATGAATGATTCGTTTTGGGAGGACTACAACAATGCATGCTTCGGATGCCGTCTCTGACCTATATTTTATGCATGAGCGACGTGGTTAAGTAGAATGGTTAAAGTCCAATCCCGCTTACTGACATGGCCCACATTAACCATATTGGTATGTATGATGCATGTTGGGATGGGGACTGGAATGCATGCTTCGGATGCTGTCTCTGATCTACATTTTACGCATGTCTGAATTTGTTTAAACAAATGATTATAGTCCATTCCTGGTTACTGACATGTGCAACGAGGTGAGCTTAGCAGGCTGTGGCCGCTTTCTATGTTTTCTATCAGATATAACAATTTTTTGGTTATTCATCTTCAAACTGTTTTGTTATGATCAGCACTGAAGAGACGTAAGTCGTCAAAATGGCGTTATTCAGAATCTAAATTTCCAGTAACTATTTTTGTGTGTGTGTGTGTGTTAAAGTAAAGAAATTCTAATTAAAGATTCATGGCATCTCTTCATGAACAAGTAGTAATAGTTCATTAATGCTTTGTTTCCTATAAGTACCCAATATGCTAGCATATGACCCCTTCATGATACTTTGAAACGGCATATGTTAGCATGTCCCCGTCATGTTATTTTGAAACGGCACATGTTGAATAAGGATATAAATTCACATTTTTTTTTCAAAAGCAAAGTTGTGCAGTATGCTTGATTGTTACAAAATTGTCACATTTGGAATGGCTATTTATTCACAGGAATTAAGCATACAAATGAACACTAATAATGCTCCTCTCCTCGCAGACTTGTTTTAGCTCACCTGACCCAAAGGGTCAGTGTGAGCTATTGCCATCACTTGGCGTCCGTCGTCAGTCGTCCGACGTCTGTCCGTTAACTATTCACATATTCATCTTCTCCTCTGAAACCACTGAAGCAAATTCAACCAAACTTTACAGGAATGATGGATGGAAGGTCCTTTACAGAGACTGCTCATTACGTTCTGATCCGATAAAAAACATGGCCGCCAGCGCGGAACTTAGGTTTAACATTGGACCCTATGGGAATAATTCACATTTTCTTCTTTCCCTCTGAAACCACTAAAGCAAATGTAACTTAACTTTACAGGAATGATGTACTAAAGGTCCTTAACTAAGATTACTCATTTCGTTCCGATCTGATAAAAAACATGGCCGCCAGCACTGAACATAGTTTAACATTGGCCCTATGGGGAATTCACATTTTCATCTTCTCCTTTTAAACCACTGAAGCAAACTCAACCAAACTTTACAGGAATGATGTATAGAAGGTCTTTTACGAAGATTGCTAATTTCGTGCCAGTCCTATTAAAAACATGGCCGCCAGCGCGGAACTTAGGTTTAACATTGGACCCTTTGGGAAAATTCACATTTTCTTCTCCTCCGAAACCGCTGAAGCAAATTCAACAAAACTTTACAGGAATGATGTACTAAAGGTCCTTATTAAAGATTACTCATTTCGTTCTGATCCAATAAAAAAAATGACCGCCAGCACGGAAGATAATGAGACATTGGCTCTATGGGAAAATTCACATTTTCATCTGCTCTGAAACCACTGAAGCAAATTCAACCAAACTTTACAGGAATGATGTATGGAAGGTCTTTAACAAAGATTGCTCATTTCGTTCCGATCCGATAAAAATATCGCCGCCACCGCAGAACTTAGGTTTAACATAGGACCCTATGGGAAAATTCACATTTTCTTCTTCTGCTCTGAAACTGCTGAAGCAAATTCAACCAAACTGTACAGGAATGATGAACTGAAGGTCCTTAACAAAGATTACTCATTTCGTTCCGATCCAATAAAAAACATGGCCGCCAGCACAGAACATAGTTTATTTTGGCCTTGTGGGAAATTCACATAAAAACATTGCAACCATGCAGAACATCGAAACCCTGCTTCAGCATTTTGTCAGGTGAGCGATACAGGCTCAGTGTCTGAGCCTCTAGTTGTATTCTTGCGAGACTGAATTTCTTGCTTTGGTATTCTTTTGCCGATGTATTCGAGGACTGGTAAAAGATCGTAAAATAAAAGATGCTAGATCCTTCAATCTTACTTGTAGATATATTGATGATGTTCTTGCCATCAATAAAACACATCTTTTGCTGAAAAGATCCCATAAATATATCCGCCAGAACTAGAGATAAAGAGAACGACAGAAACCACTAGAACACATCTTTTTGGACTTACATCCCGAATTTGACGAAAACGGTCATCTCAGAACGTAAATTTACGACAAAGGGACAATTCTGATTTTAGAATTATCGATTTCACTTACATTGACAGTAATAGTCTACTTTCTCCTGCTTACGAAGTGTATGTTTCACAGTTGATTGGTTACGCGAGAGCTAGCACAATTTATACAGACTTTCTCATTAGACTAAGTTATCTCCCTGACCGCCTTATTGATCAAGGTTTTAAAAAATTCCCGTCTCAAACGTTCACTAAAAAGTTATTAAATAGATGCCAGACCCTTGTGGAAAAAATTGAAGTTTCGGTCCCATCTCTGATTCAAGATTATATTTTTGCATAGTACTTGAATGAACATTTCTTTTAACTGTCTACGACCTTTCAATAGCGACTGCTGCTGTTGAGTTGCTACCAGGCACTAGTGTAATGAACAAGGGGGAGGGGGTATGGCAGGTCATAAAAAACCACCATTTCTTTTGAAATGCCTGACTAAGTCAGAACCAATGCGGTTTTGTCTTGTTGTCTCATGGACTCCGGCTCTTGACAACTCTGCTCAGTAACTTTGTTATTACCCCAATAATGAACTTTCTTATTAGACCAGCAAAGACTAAAATTATTATGTACACTTTTTAAAAAGTTCAAGATCACTCTTAATAAATGTCTTAAGATATCATAGTAGACAAATCTTCCAGAGGTAAAACTGGCATCTTTACTTCACATTATCAGCATCACTTTGAGTTTCTATTATAAGTGGCATTAAGGTTTTCAAAAAAAAAAATTCTTTGTTTTAATTTTGAATGAGCCATTTGAACCTTTCTTATTCCTCAATAATTCTTAAAATTTTCAGCATCTTACTTATCAAAATCATACAATTAAAGGCTATCTGTCTCAAGTTTAATTTGCATGTCTATTTAGACCAATTTGATCATGATAAGCCCTTTTAAAAAATTTGAGATTTATGATTTTCAAAATAACTACCATATGTCTGCATTGAAGAGACATAACTATCAAGAATCCAAATGTGCTTCAGTATTGGAATATTTTACTCGATTTATAGAAATCATATAAACTTTAAATACGAGTTAGATAAATTGCACATGCCTTATAAATATACCCTGGACTTTTCACAGATATAAATAAATTATAGTGTAATTTGTGAAATAAACAAGTTATTTGGTTATCACAAAAAGATAAAAATTAATGATAGAAAAATCCAATTTCTATCAAGGTTTCACATTTTTCGACGGGCATGCAAACATTTGTTATCCTCATGATCACTTGTAAGACAACATGTCTAGTGAAGGTTCCACCAAAACTATATAAAATCGTCTATGTTTTATATGACATCATTACAGAAAGAATTTCTACAACTTCTGCACGTTTATTTATGAAATAATCATATCTTATTATATAGATTTTTAAACGTTTAAAAGCTCGAGCTTGATAAATGATTGTTAAAAAAAAAACATCTGGATTCATCCGCAATGAGATTTAGATCAGAACTCTATGGTTCCTTTCTCGTTATACTTCCACAAGATTTGGTTAAATTCAATAGGCACATGGATACAAATATACTGTTTTTTTTTTTTTTGTACCCATTTTTGTACTTTATTATTCTTCATGATTAAGTTTAAACGTATGATATGACTATTTAATGGACATCGTAGAGACTTAAGTCTCTCTTGCAGGATAACTTTTGGACTCGCCATTGCCAGTCGCGTATAACTTTTGAAAAGGTTCATTAAATATTGATGTTTACACTTTTTAGTATCACGCATGGTGGTCTGTTGTCGTCGTTAGTTATAATCATGCACCGCT
The DNA here is from genome assembly GCA_002080025.1 of Modiolus philippinarum. Lineage (NCBI taxonomy): Eukaryota > Metazoa > Mollusca > Bivalvia > Mytilida > Modiolidae > Modiolus > Modiolus philippinarum. The sequence goes on from MJUU01023291.1 coordinate 226,424, forward strand.
TACTGGGATCAGATACCTTTTTACTTGTATCGCAAATATTTACCTTTTAAAGTAAACCAGTCGTAGAGTTTCTTGGAGTTTTTAGCACGCCTGGTATAGCGAGGGTGAGCTTTTGTCACCACTTAGCGTCAGTTGACAGTCCGTCCATCGTAAGCTTTTCATTGAAATATCTTCTTTGAAAAAGACTTGACAAATACAGTCATAATCAAAAATTTTTCATAGGTTTGGCAGATAATTGTCGACATTTGGCCACTTCATTACAAATCTTTGTGCTACTGTCCTTGGACTGTCCCTCAATCAAGTTCACAGCAAGTGTTGAACTTGGTAAACATTTAGATCAAGTGGAAAAATATTCAAAGATCTTCTCCTCTGCATTGCCAATAGGAACCTAGCTTGATCACAATAGTCCATAGTTAACCCTTTTGAAGAATGTGTCCTGCAAGTTTGCATCAAATTCAAGATTGCCACCAGAAGAGAGCAAACATAGCCTTATATTACACCTTAGAAGAAACTTTCAAAGATCTTGTCTTCTGGAACATAAAGGCTATGGGAATAAAGTTTAACATTGAACACTATCAGAAAGCATTGAAATAGCTTTTCCTCGGAAACAACAAAGGATTAGATCTGATCTTGATTACAATATCCCTTTTAAAAATGTGTCAGGCAAGTTTGCCTCACATCTAAGATTGGCTTCAGCAGGGAACAAAGTTTAAAATTGGAACCCATTGGAAAAGCATTTAGAGTTCTACTCCTCTGAAACAACAAATCCAATTGAATAAAACTTAGTCATAATAGTCCTTTGATGTTTTCCTTTAAAATTTAGAAAGTTCTGCTATCTACATCTTGCATAGTTCTGTCCGAAGCTGTTTTTGACTTTCAGTTAAGATCGTTTCTGTAATTATGCTCTATCAGATTTTACAAGTCTTCCAAATATTTAGATTTGTTCTGCACTGGAAAGACATGAGTTGTCGAATAAGCAATGTGCAGAAACTTAATGAACAGTAACTTCGCAATATTGTTTCTTTAAAACTTATGTCCAACTAGTTTGCACCTCATCAAAGATGGCCGCCAAGAGGGAACATAATTAAACATGGGCTGTATAGGAAAGGGTTTTATGATCATCTTCTCGGAAACAACAAAGACGATTGATTCAGAACTTTGTAAAAAAAGGTCCTAAGTTTGCTCCCTTTAAAAGATGTGCCCGGCAGTTAGCATCACATCCAAGATAGCAGCCAGCGGGGAACATAATTCAACCTTTGATCCAGTTTTACCTGAAAGTATACGTCCAATTAAAACCAAATTTAGCCACAATGGTCCTTAGAAAATTGTCCCCTTCAAAAACGTTGACGAAAGACTTCTCCCCACTAAAAATGATTGTCATCTGGGAACATATTTCAAAAAAGATAAAGGACTATTCACATTACTTAAAAACTATACCCTTTAATATACTATTAATTGGAACTGTCTATGTCAGCAATGGTACAGAGGAGCCTCTTGGTCATATTCAGGACTCAAATGAAACGAAAAATTTTGAAAGGAAAAAAAAATATCAATAAAATAAAACAAAATAAAATTACAAAGTTGTTGAAAAAAAGGGCGAAAGTTGACCTTTCTGGCGATGTCACCATTGGCCTTCCTAAGCATATTAGCCTTTTTTTTAAATTTGCTGTTATTTTCTAGAATGTACGATACAGATCTTGCACAAACAGTCACAGTATCAGTTATATTCAATTAATGTGAAGATTTCAACTTTAAACGTTCAATAGACGATGTGTTGTTTTCATTAGTTGGGTCACGTTTCTCAAGTAAGGCTCTTAATTTTTCATAAACTCGATCAGTGCGTACTATCTATTCAAGATATATATTGGTTTTTGGGTACAGATCACAATGTCATGGCGTACGAAATAGTTCGGTATTTGACGACTTTTATCAGTTTAACTCAGCCTAGATCAATTATCTGAAAACACGTAATTTAAGGGTTGTATTTTTCTAATTATTTGAAGCGATTTGTTAATGTTTTGATAGTTACTACTACAAATATTCATACACCACCGTTTCCTCAGTATCAGGCGAACATATTATATTGATTGTCTATTGATTGTTAACAAGTTATAAATAGCATAAACGATGTGTATTTTTAGACTCTTTATTTACTGATTAATTTTGTGATCTATGTCTAGCTACGATGGTATATTTGTGAATCAGTTATTGCTTGAGCGGAAATATTTCATTATATATCAATTATTTTAGAAATAAAAGATATGGCCATGTCTTTCCGTATAGCATTAGTTCACGCTAAGATTTAAAAAAAAGTCATAGTAGTAATTAGAATTTTGAAAAAAAAACAAAAACAAAAAAGAAAAAATTAAAAGGTCAATTGTTCAGAGAACAATTGCAAGGTCTTTCACCAGTTTTCACCATGATCACATGTTTGAGTTTGATTTTGTTGTCTATTTCAGTTCAAAATGTGTTGTAAACAAAAGTTCTGATCTTTTTTAGTCTTTTGCTCAACGGTTGCTAAGGACTTTTTCGAAAAATTAGCTTGTTGCTAAGGACAGGAAAGTCACTTCCGGTTTGCAATGTCATTCATTTCCTCTTTACAACATTACGAAACTTTTTGCCTTTGGTTGCTAAGGACTTTTTATGGCAAATAACGTTGTTGCTAAGGACCTTGACATTTGACCTTGACCCCATTTTGTCGGCCATATTGAGCTGAACAATTTATCTTCTTATAGTTTCTTTGTATCTTTAATAGTTTTTGAAATATAGGCAAAAAACTCTAAAATCGGACCCCGAAAAATGGTTTTTGGGCAATAGGTCCAAAATGAATGGTCCAATTATTTTAGACCCCAGTGTCAAATGTAGACCTCAATGAGAAAAACATTCGCTCAAATACATTTGATCATCTATCTCTTACAGTTTACAAGTTAAAGCGATAACAAGGCAAAAGGTCATCGGTGACCTTGACCGATGACCTTTGACCTTGACATTTTTAGATGGCCATATATTACATATTAACAATGTCGAAGGTTTCAGGTCTTTAAGACTTATCGTTCGGTAG
>MJUU01023292.1:0-13130 GCA_002080025.1 Modiolus philippinarum
GCCTTTGTAGACTGCTGTACATATTGAAGGAATGCATTGCACAGGAGATATAAATCCTGTCTCCAAGAGTATTTTAGGCCTTGAAAAAAAATTAATTGGTTCTCAGGCCCTCCATCCCTCCTCTAGTTGTAGGCTTGAAAAAAGCCCCTCACTGACCCTATTTTTTGACATTTCAATAAAATAAAAATAATAAATCACCTCCCTAACTACATTTTTGTGGTTAAAAATGTTGCCTCATCTTTTTTTATACCCCGCCACACGAAGTGGCGTGGTATTATGTGATACCCTCAGTCGTGTGTCCGTCCGTCTGTCTGTCTGTCTGTCCGTCCGTCCGTCCCCCGAAGGTTTCCGACTAATAACTTGTGAACGAAATTTCACAAGATCTTCAAACTTGGTATGCAAGTTGTTTACCACAAAACTCAGGTCAAGTTCGATTTTGGGTTCAGAGGTCCAAGGGGTTCTGGAGTTATGCCCCTTGAAACTTTGAAATTTTGCAAATTTTAGGGTTTCCTACTGATAACTTGTGAAGGAAATAACACAAGGTCTTCAAACTTGGTATGTAATTTGTTTACTACAACACCCAGGTTAAGTTTGATTTTGGGTTCAGAGGTCCAAGGGGTTCTAGAGTTATGCCCCTTGAAACTTTGAAATTTAGCAAATTTTTCGTGTTTCGTACTCATAAATTGTGAATGAAATAACATACTGTCTTCAAACTTGGTATGTTAATTGTTTACCACAAAACACAGGCCAAGTATAATTTTGGGCTCATTGGTACACATTGTCCTGGAATTATGCCCCTTTTTACTTACAAATTTTGTGAAACGTGGCGGGGCATCATGTAATCCACCATTACTATTTTTGTTTTTTGGCAAATAAAAAAAAAAAATCATCTCCCTCCCTCATCTTTTTCAACGAAAAATGGCCTGAGAACCAATTAAAGAACTGTTTATGGCCTTATATAATACAAGACCATCTTAAAAATCAACATTATTGTGGATTGTTTTCCATGACAATGTACTTAGGAATTCTTGAGGACTGCACATCGAGGTCACCTCCATGAGTGACAAGAAATATTTTCCCATTTTTATACCCCGCCACAAGTAGTGGCGTGGTATTATGTGATACCCTCAGTCGTGTGTCCGTCCGTCCCCCGAAGGTTTCCTACTGATAACTTTTGAACGGAATAACATACAGTCTTCAAACTTGGTATGTAGCTTGTTCACCACCAAACTCAGGTCGAGTTCGAATATAGGTTCAGAGGTCCAAGGGGTTCTGGAGTTATGCCCCTTGATACTTTGAAATTTTGTGAAACGTGGCGGGGTATTATGTAATCCACCATTACTATTTTTATTTCACTGGGGAAGCTTGATAAATTTCTGCAACCTACAGTAAGTAAAAACTCAATCAAACAGCAATATCTTGAGGACCATGGATGTCTCAAACCTGTAATTTTGTCCAGTTAGTCAGTAATGAAAGCCAATGGCAGAAATGTCTGATATGATTATAAGAATACAATAAAATAGCAATACTTTCCCTGTGGAATTTATTCGAAGCATTTAGTCAGTACACTAAAAAATTTCAAGCTCAGTCACCTTCCAGCTTAAACTGTTTTAAGGAGGTTTGCTCCTCATGTTTTGTTATTTCTGTTAGAAATTTCAGACTCCCCATTCTTCCCCAACTTCCAAGCCCATAGACAACAGTACTGCCAAGTGATGCATTCAATCACATAATATTAAAATGATAAATAACAACTGTATCAAATTGAATTACAACATGACAGTGCCATGTGCTTTTTGAATAGCAGCAATTTTTATTCACATTTTGATATAATATGCCACAAGAACAAAAAAAATTTTACGACAGAAAACAATTCAAAGAAGCCAGATAATTTAACAAAAAATTTAGTATGTTCCACTTGATACGTACGGCTCTGCTGTGCTTAATGACAAACTGTTTCAAATTGTATCAAATTGAATTATCACATGACAGTGCCATGTGCCGTTTTAAAGCAGCAATTTTTATTCACATTTTGATATAATACACCACAAGAACAAAAATTTTACGATGGAAAACAATTCCAAATTAACCAAAAATGGATTCACTCGATACTGCTCTGCCGTGATGAATGACAAAATTACGAACCAAGGAAATATATACTTCACACCCTATGGGCAGATAACTGGAAGAAATTAATTTCAATCTAATTCAGTACCTTCAAACGATTGAAATTATATTTTTATGCCCCCGTCGTTAGGCGACAAGGGCATTAAGTTTTACCCTTGTCCGTACGTCCGTACGTACGTCCGAAAATTTTCGTCAAGGATTTCTCAGCTTGTGTATGCAGTAATGATTTGATATTTGGTCTGAAGCTTTAGTATGATGAGTTGTACTGTGTCTCCCCTTTTCAAGTCAGTAACTCATCTACTTCCTGTTTGACGACAACTTTGAATTTTTCCCATTATAGCCATATATTGAAATTTTTCGTCAAGAAATTCTCAGCTTGTATATGCAGGAATAATTTGATATTTGGTATGAAGCTTTGGTATGATGAGTTGTACCGTGTCTCCCCTTTTCAGGTCTGTCACTGATCTACTTCCTGTTTGCCGATATCTGTATGGCGGGGGCATCCGTGTCCCATGGACACATTTTCTTTTATTTTACCCATGGATCCCCTTGCGATAGCCAAAGGGGACTTTAGGTTTGCACTCCGTCCGTCTGTCTGTCTGTCCGTCAGTCTTGCATCAGTTTTCTGCATTTTTTTTTCTAAAACAATGCAGGTATTGATCTAATATTTGGTATGTGAGTCTTCCTCAATGAGTTACAGAAAAAGTTTAAGTTTGGTTCTGGTCCACAGATTTTTGACAGAGTTATGGGCCTTTGACTTAGAAAATTTTAGTAAAATATCAGTTTTCCGAAGTTTTTTCTACACCATTGCAGGTATTGATCTAATATTTGGTATGTGAGTCTAACTCAATGAGTTACAGAACAAGATTAAGTTTGGTTATGGTCCACTGATTTTTGACAGAGTTGAGGGCTTTTGACTTGGAAAACTATTTACTATTTTTGCTGGTGTACATGTAACAAAACCTTGCTTTCCGGTAGGGGACTTGGTATTGCCTTGCAATAGGATCCACTCTTGTTATCCATAATTTCAATTCATACATCTCTTTGAGCCATCTGTGAAAAATTCCTCTTTCACTTGTCACATTCAATCATGGTCAAATCTTGCTATAAATGTTAAATCTATGAAAAAAACAGAGGGTTTCAGTTTCTTGTCAAATTTTTCCTCACTTATTCTTAAACAAATGAGATCATCAACCTATAATTTTTAGCTCACCTGGCCTAAAAATTTTCTCCTCTGAAACTGCTGGGCGAATTGTAACCAAACTTGGCCTGAATCATCACCAGGGTATGCAGTTTCAAAATTGTGTTCGATTAGTCCGAGGATCAAACAACATGGCTGCTGTTACTAAAAATGGAACATAAGGGTAAATTGCTGTATTTTGCAAATAACTCGAAAACCGTTACAGATATCAAAAATCTGACATGGAGTAAAAATGATCAACATGGCAAGATCTACCCGCCCTGCAATTTTGAAGAAAATCTAAAAACCTGTCTTGGAGTTATTGCCCTTTTTCCGTAAAATTTTCAAAATTTTAATAGTTTTTATTTTTTATTTGAAAAACTATAACAGATAGAGGTCAACTTTAAATAGCAAAAATGTTCAGCATATCAAGATCTACCCACCCTGAAATTTTGAAGAAAATCCAAAACCCGTTGTAGGAGTTATTGCCCTTTTTTCACTGAATTTTTAAAATTTTTGTATTTATCATCTTTTATTTCCAAAACTATAGAGGATGAAGGTAAAGTGTAAAATGATGAAATGTTTGCCATGCTGTGGTGAATTCAAAACTGTCGTTGAAAATAGTTTGTTGACAACCATTTTCAAAATGGCTGCCAAAAAAGGGCGGGAAAATTCAATATTGTCTGATTTCAATGAAATTTGGTTTCCAAATAGATATTGATGTTGCGACTTCAAAACCGGTGTTGAAAATTTTTCGTTGACCGCCATTTTCAAAATGGCTGCCAAAAAAGGCGGGAAAATTCAACATTTTCCGATTTCAATGAAATTTGGTTTCAAAATTGGTATTGATGTGGCAACTTCAAAACTGATATTAAAAAATGTTCCTTGACTGCCATTTTCAAAATGGCTGACAAAAAAGGCGGGAAAATTTAAAATTGTCTGGTTTCAATGAAATTTGGTTTCCCAATAGGTATTGATGTGACAACTTCAAATTGTTTGTTGCTTGCCATTTTCAAAATGGCCACCAAATTAGGCGAAATATTCAACATTGTCCGACTTCAATAAAATTTGGTTTTCCAATAGGTAATGATGTTGCGACTTTATGGTGTTGAAAATTGTTGTTGACCACCATTTACATAATGATGTCTCGACTTCAAAACTGGTGTCAAAATGTGGTCCTTAGCAGAATGTTTTTTGTCAAAAAAGCCCAACAAAGACATATAGTAAAACATTATCAGACTTTAAATACAGTTCAAGATATTGGTTATGTTTGAGCTACCAAAGTTGAAGAGACTGAAGTTCAACTGCATAACTTACAATGTTAGCATGATTGTGGCAAATGAAAACCAGGTGAGCGATACAGGCTCCTGGGAGCCTCTGGTTTTTCCTTAATTTACTCCTTTTTCAATTTATCTAACAAAATATCACATTAATCTGAAATCCTATTTATTTCCAAATTGAGTAGCAAACCAATGACAACTCCTTAACAGGTCCCTTGAGAGTTTAAGATATGAAAATCCAACAGCATGTAATATAACATTTTATTATAATTTTTTTCTTGGAATTAGAATTGATGTAATTGTAGACAGTACATCCAGATTCAGGAACAATGAAGACATTTCCATCCACCAGTAAAGCATTAGGAATGGTGATACCTATATATAGGATCAAAGTCTTAGGACTTATGTCTTCTCAGGATCTGTGTGATTCTATTGTATTTGGAATGGTTTGTTTACAAGATATGATTTATTTAAAAATTTTATAATTTGAAATTAATTCTAATTTCAAGTAAAATGAGAACTGACTATAAATAAATTGGCTACTTTGAAATGAAATGAATGCATTTGTTTTTGTTATTAGAAAAATATGATCAGCTAAAGTAATTGCAATCATTTGAATTTCAGACATTTGTTTATCTCTTAACATAAAAGAAATAGTTGTTAATACTATGTGTACACTTTTGTATGATAATTGATAGTTCATAATGATTACTGTGAAAGTACTATTATTCGTGGGGTTCCATTTTTCGTTGATTTCGTTGTTCACTTAATCCACGAAATTAAGTTCCCAACGAAATGCATTTTTCCCTAGACTTTTAATGCAAAGAATTCGAGACCACGAATTTAAGTTCCCTCGAATCAGTGATATTTATGAAAACCACGAAAATTGGTGTCCACGAATAAAAGTACTTCCACAGTATATATGTTATAAATACATTAAAAATCATCAGTCCAATACTGTATTTCTTAATTTTAGCCAATGGTAGCCTTAGCTACCAACTGCTGGAAGATAGATTGGGATGATTTGGAGAAAAATCAACAACTGTTTAAAGCACTTTGTTACAGACTTGTGGAAAAGGTAATGGTTCAAAGGAATTCAATTTATAAATGTCTTTTGTATAAATGCATCAGGTGCTTAATATCAAAACATAGAATTTTACATTTCTTTTTTTCCCATGAAAGATTATTTTGTTTCGATTTTTTTGTAAATTTTTGTCTAAAAATACTGTTTATAAATGAAAACAAAATTGAAGTCACAAGCCTGTTGCAAAATGTAAATTTTCAAAATTATATTTATGTTATGTATCCTATTTGATTTTCTCCCCTATTTAGCTTATTTGTTAGGTTTTGCCATCACATTGCGTCCATCATCTTTTTGTCAGCTCCTCTTTAACTTTTTATTTAAAGATCTCATCTGAAATTTCTGTGTCAATTAAAATTAAACTTTTCAGCAGTAGTTCTTGGATGTTTTCAGATTCCCAATTCATTTAGAATCTCTAAACTTTGCTTTGTTCATAGTTGGCCTTTTCTGAATTTCCCAAATTTTTATGCCCCCAGATCGAGGATCAGGGGGCGTATTGTTTTTGTCCTGTCTGTCTGTTTGTCTGTGCATCCGAAACTTTAACCTTGGCTATAACTTTTGAACTATATAAGGTAGACTTTTGATACTTGGCATGTGTATAGGTCTAGTCAAGAGGAACATAAATATGCAAAAAAAAATTAGGTCAAAGGTCAAGGTCACACAGGTTAAAAAGGGGTGAATTTGCCTGTTTTCACATATTTGACTGTAGAATCCTTATTATTTATCTTATTGAGACAGGGTTTGTTTTATGTAATTGCTAATAAAATTGCGCAACTTGGAATGTCAACAGATTTGAGGTAGCATTTACCGTTTTTGAGAAACAAGAGGCCAAAAGGGTTACAAATGGAAAAAAATGATTTGTCAATTTTTTGTCAGATCTTGACGCAGTATTTTTCTGTAAGTTTCTTAAAGCATGTTTAAACAGATATTTTTAACAATTAAAACCATTTGAATTAACAAATGGCCCAAAGGGGCTCCATCTGTTTTAGAATAAAGGGGTCAAATTGGGTGTTTTTATGGTAATAAACAACTTTTGAACTATGTAAGATAGACTTTTAATACTTGACAAGTGTATAGGTCTTGTCAAGAGGAACATAAATATGCAAAAAAAATAGAGTCAAAGGTCAAGGTCATTGGGGTCAAAAAGGGGTAAAGTTGGGTATTTTCATATATTTTACTGTAGAATCTGGGAGCAAATATAGTGTTTCACAAACACATCTTGTTCCTCTTGCAAGTTTCCCAATATAATTGGTTTTCAGGACCAGCATTGACGTGAAGACCGCAGTGGTGGTGAATATGTAAAAGTACTTCCATTCCGCCATGTAGAATGTCTGGATATGAAAATACACTTATTGTATTTCTACCTTAATGCTGTGTATTCTGTGATAAGTACTTTCCATTCTTTTCTAGTTATGTGGAAATTCTGCCTTAGGGAGTTTTATCTAAACTGATTGAAATACACTACTGGAATAAAAGTACTTTTAAAAAAATACCCTAAAGGTAGATAGACACTTTTGGGCTGCCTAATTAATCACGCATTTGAGAAATAAAAAGTTGGATACAGGTTAATTTTGATTTTTAGGACGGAACATGGCTTTGGAAGCTTTTCCTTTGTGACGTCATAATTGACTGATGGATGTGAAAAGTTGTATTTTGCCTTTTTGCTGGGAATTAGCTCCCTTTTCCGGTAAACAATGTTTAATATGGACACTTTGTAAAATAATTCTGTTAAAAGCATGGTGACGTATTGATTTTTTTCTCTGAAATCAATAGATCACATACATTTTTGTTATAAACTATCTATTTACAAAAAAATATGAAATTCTCATGAATAAAAGGTTCATGCATTTCTATGAAGCTGAAAATTGCCTTTCCTTATTTTCCATGCATATTCTGTGTAAATTTAGTTGAAAAAAATGGCTATAAATGAGCAAACTTTAACTTCAGTTCTAGAAAAACCAGCATGGTGACCCAGGTTGGCAGGATTAGTATTTCAATTGTGCCAACTTATAGCAAAATCTCATAGGTATGAATATTAGTGTTTATCCACCTTAAGGGATTAACATTTCACAAGCAGATTGTATTACACTCAATACATTTCTATTTTTAGGATCAAGTAATGATTGGAGAGCTGGAGAATGCACCGTTAATAAATAGATCTAGACAGGACCAAGACGACCGACCTCAAGGTAGTTTTGTGTTCCTGCCAGCACCAAATGGAACAATGTTGGTAAAATCTATAGCTGTGAAGGAACTGTTACTTCCCTGTCAGTTTGGTACATCTCTAGATGGTACTACTGAAGAGTCAATAAATATTATATCAACATCACTTGCTCAGGTATGTAAAACAATCTGAAAATATCAATAAATTATTAAATTATTTGTTTGTGTCACTTTATTTAAATGCATGTGTTAAAAAATCCTATACACATAGCAGTATTTATATCTCATATTATACCCCCACTCGTGAGTGGGTGGTATATTGGAATACCCTTGTCCGTCTGTCCGTCCTTCCGTCCGTCCGAAGTTTATTGCACTTTTCTCAGCTACTGCTGGGCTGATTTATTTTAAATTTGGCATTTGACTTTATATATAGGGGGAATGCGTCGTCTCCCATTTTGGTCGCCTTATGATATCAACCTCCTGTTTGGCGGGACTTTGCCATTTTTTCCCTTTAATTGAACATAGTAAAAATTTTCCTCACTTTTTTCTCAGCTAGTGTTGGGCCGATTGATTTCAAATTTGGTATTTGACTTATTTCAAATTTGGTATTTGACTTTATATTTAGGGGGAATGCGTCCTCTCCCATTTTGGTGGCCTTATGATATCAACCTCCTGTTTGGCGGGACTTTGCCATTTTCCCTTAATTGAACATAATGAAAATTTTTGTCGCACTTTTCTCAGGATCTGCTGGGTCAATTTATTTCAAATTAGGTATTTGACTTTATATATAGGGGAAATGCGTCGTCTCCCATTTTGGTCGCCTTATGATATCAACTTCCTGTTTGGCGGGACTTGGCTATTATCCCTTTATTGAACATGGTGAAAATTTTCGTCGCACTTTTCTCAGCTACTGCTGGGCCGATTTATTTTAAATTTGGCATTTGACTTTATATATATAGGGGGAATGTGTCGTCTCCCATTTTGGTCGCCTTATAATATCAACCTCCTGTTTGGCGGGACTTTGCCATTTTTTCCCTTTAATTGCACATAGTGAAAATTTTCGTCACTTTTTTCTCAGCTGCTGCTGGGCCGATTGATTTCAAATTTGGTATTTGACTTATTTCAAATTTGGTTTTGACTTTATATATAGGGGGAGTGCGTCGTCTCCCATTTTGGTCACCTTATGATATCAACTTCCTGTTTGGCAGGACTTTGCCATTTTCCCTTAATTGAACATAATGAAAATTTTTGTTGCACTTTTCTCAGCTACTGCTGGGCCGATTTATTTCAAATTTGGTATTTGACTTTATATATAGGGGAAATGCGTCGTCTCCCATTTTGGTCGCCTTATGATATCAACTTCCTGTTTGGCGGGACTTAGCTATTATCCCTTTATCGAACATGGTGAAAATTTTCGTGGCACTTTTCGCAGCTACTGCTGGGTGAAAATTTTCGTGGCACTTTTTGCAGCTACTGCTGGGCCAATTTATTTTAAATTTGGCATTTGACTTTATATATAGGGGGGGTATGTGTCGTCTCCCATTTTGGTCGCCTTATGATATCAACCTCCTGTTTGGTGGGACTTTGCCATTTTTTCCCTTTAATTGAACATAGTGAAAATTTTCGTCACTTTTTTCTCAGCTACTGCGGGGCCGATTGATTTCAAATTTGGTATTTGACTTTATATATAGTGGGAGTGTGTCGTCTCCCATTTTTGGTGGCCTTATGATATCAACTTCCTGTATGGCAGCACTTGGCCATTTTTTCTCTTTTAAATGTTCAAAACAATACAAGTGGGGGTATACCTAGCACTACAACGCGTGCAACCTCATGTTTTCTTGATACTGCATACCTTCTGGTATCTACTTCCTTCAATCAGACCATGGTCTAGAATCAAACATTAATGTTCATCCCTTTCTATATATGACTGCAAAATTTTGTGGTCATATCATGGTATGGTTCAAGAGTTATCAGCCTATGTAAGCAGTATTATTTTGGTTTTAGTGGATGGATCATTATCAAATTTTGATAAGATGTTTCTTTGCACATGGGTAATGTAAAAGAGAGGATAAAAGGAAACATCTACAATGGCTGAAAATTTCAGTCACATGCCACAATCTGCCAGGGAACCACACAGAAAAAACACAAACAAGACAAACATAAACAATGATAGGAACTCTGGACAGCCAGACTTGGTACTAACAAAAGCCAGCGGTAGGGTTTAACAGGTTTATGGGTACCTGAACCTCCCCTTTATCTGTCCCCTTTCCCTATAGTATCATAAACATACGAATAAAACCCAATACAGGTAGACTACTCACTCCATGACCACAATCTTGAAAGGAGAGAAAATGACAATATGCACTGTCGCACTAAGTAAGAAAAATCAAACTCAAAACTTCCTGAAGGGTTTGGTCAAGAATCATCATATATATTTCAGCAGACATCGGCAGTATCAGTGAGAGGCCAGCAAGTGTGTAAAATTTTCAGGTCACTAGATCTCAAAGCTAATTTTACTGATGCAAGCAAAGTATCCTGCCAATATCCTCTTTTATGTTAAGAATGTAAGTTAAGTCCCAGCTTTTCTGGATCTTTAATCAGTTTTTTTTTTTTGCAATTTTTAACAATATTTTTGTAAAAACAAGAATTAGAAATGCCCATAGTAACAAGCTGAGTGCGAGTAACGCTGTATTAAGATATCAAATGTTCAAATCTATTATAAAACTTCTTAAAAGTGTTCAAAAACTTATGAAATCTGTACCCCTGTTGTTAAAGTTTGGCTGTGATAGTAAGGTTACATTCATTAAAATAGTCAGGAGTAGAACAAACACTTGCGAATCATCCTATTTAAGAAATATACGGCTAGAGGAATGTTGCTGTGCAATTTACACCAAAGTTTTGATTAGTTTTTTCATAGTATTTATGGCAGATTTCCCGGATGATTAACATATTTTATTTGCTATTCTTCAATGAACATACCACTATTCCTCTAGAAACACCTATAAAACTCCTTCTAAACTCCTGTCTTTTGTCTGCTCGTCAAGCAATCAAGCTTCAATAGAATTCTATGGTATACCAATTTGTCATCTCTTGAGTATCAAGGTAAACCCCTTCAGGCAGTACAAATTGGTATACAATATAATTCTATAGACGCTTGATTGCTTGACAAGCAGACAAAAGAAAGAAATCCGCCATAATAACCAACTCCTCTATACAATTAAGTGAACTAGTTAAATGGATGGATAAATGAGTGGTAGAACACTTACTAGAGGCAAAATTGAAACGATGCTTGAAGGGATTTTTTTGTAAGCTTAGGAACCAAGTACATAGTAGGCAAAGTGTTATCTTAAAGTGGAATTGTAAGCATTTCTGTATCCTTATAATGTTGTTTGATTAATGTTTTTTCATTCTTATTGGTACGTCTGAAAGCTTAGATTTAATATTTAGGTTTTTTACCCCACCCATTAAAAAAAAAGGTTAATTTGAGTGTTTTCACCTAAATATTTTGTTATTGAATCTTTATAACTCATCATATCTTGATTGGATTTCATTCATTTTGTGCCCAAGAAAATTCCCAATCAGCACTTTTGTCAGTAGTTTTCATGTAGCATTTACCATTTATGAGGTAAGATGGCCAATATTAGAAAAAATCAATATTGTTATCTTTTAGTCCATTTTGCTGCATTTTGAATTATATTCCTCATGCAAAATAAATAGACAACATATCATAAGATTTTTATACCTATTACCATTTAGGATATAAAATTGACCAGAATCATGTTATTATGAAGTTCTTCATATTTGTATGTTTCATCTGATTTTAACTTGGTTTGTGTCTTAAGATTCTTCTTGTAGTAAGTGATTTACATTCTTCTTAAAATAAGCTTTCAGTGATGTTTCACCAATTTCTTACTTTTACCATTTCCAAACTATAAGGTGCCAAAGAGACAAAGTCTTGTTTTTGTGAAGTACCTTTATTATACCTCACGCAACGAAGTTGCAGAGGGTATAATGTTTTTTACCTGTCCGTCCATCCATCTGTTTGTCTGTCTGTCCGTCTGTCCATCCGTCTGTCAGTCCTGTTCTTGTCACTGCAACTTCTCTGTAACCGCTTGATGGATTGCTTTCATATTTAGTAGGGTTGTTGGTCTTGATGTGTAGATATGCATACCACCATATTGATTGGATAATTTTTAGTTATGGGACTTAGACTATTTTCAGTTAAAATACCAAAGTATCATCTTGTCACTGCAACTCCTCTGAAACCGCTGAATGGATTGCTTTCATATTTAGTATGGATGTTGGTCATGACGTGTTGATGTGCATACTATACCACAATATTGATTGGATACTTTTTCTGGGAGTTATGGGAGTAGACTATTTTCAATTAAAATACCAAGGTATCATCTTGTCACTGCAACTCCCTTGAAACCGCTGAATGGATTGCTTTCCGATATTTGGTAGGATTGTTGGTCATGATGTGTAGATGTGCATACTTAACTGCCTTATTGGTCGGATTGTTTTTATGGGAGTAATTGGACTTAGACTATTTTCAGCTAAAACAGCAAGTATCACCTTGTCATTGCAACTCCTCTGAAACCGCTGAATGGATTGCTTTCATATTTGGTAGGATTGTTGGTCATGATGTGTACATGTGCATACTATACTGCCTTATTGATCGGATTATTTTTGTAGGAGTAATTGGACTTAGACTATTTTCAGCTATAACACCAAAGTATCATCTTGTCACTGCAACTCCTCTGAAACCCCTTCAATTATCTTGTGCAGAATGATTGTGCATATATCAAAAATGTACATGCTACTTGGATTAGGATTTTTGATCATTTTTGAAAAAAATACACATTGATGAACCTCGTCATTTTTACCTGCGTCACCAACGGTGACCGCAGGTCTAGGAGCCGCTCGACTCCGTCCGTCCGTCCGTCCGTCCGTCCGTCTGTCCGTCCGTCCGTCCGTCCGTCCGTCCGTCTGTCCGTCCGTCCGTCCGTCCGTCCGTCACGCTTTGGGGGTACCAAGTTTGTGTAATCTGAAACTCCGACACCTTTAACCCGATACTTTTGAAACTTTGCACAGTTGTTCTGGACACATTGAAGATGTGCACCTCCCCTTTTGGTGAGATTTGGATAAAAATTGTCGAATTTATCCATTGTTGAACTTAGTCATTTTTTCATCAAATTTTAACATTACGGTAAAGAGTTTGTGTAATCTGAAACTCAGACACCTTATACCTGATGCTTTTGAAACTTTGCACAGTTGTTCTGAACACATTGAAGATGTGCAC
>MJUU01023292.1:13236-26764 GCA_002080025.1 Modiolus philippinarum
GTACTGAGTTTGTGTAATCTGAAACTCTGACTCCTTATATCTGGTGCTTTTGAAACTTTACACAGTTGTTCTTGACACATTGAAGATGTGCACCTCCTTTTTTGGGCAGATTTGAAAAAAAATGTTGAATTTATGCATTGTTGAACTTAATCATTTTTCAGCATATTTTAACATTACAGTGCCTGGTTTGTGTAATCTGAAAGATTAACATTTCTGACTAAATACCTTTGGAAGTTTTTACTGTTGTTTGAACACATTGGTGATGTGAACCTCCCCTTTAGGCCAGTTTTGATTTAAAAAAAATGTCAAATTTATCTTTTATTGAACTTGTACTTTATTCTATCATACTATATCATCATGGTACTCAATTTTTGTCCAGAGACGTTGCAGTTTTTTGAACGCATTGACCATGGGCAGCTATTCTTGAATTTTTGCATTGCTTTCATATGTTTTCTTATAAAGATTCAAAGTATGTGTTTATTTGAATTTCACCTTTGCTAATGTGATATGGACTATTTTCATTTTATGCTTTGTTCAACTTTGTACATTTAGTTTTCTTTTTTTTTCTTCTTTTTTTTGTCTATTACAGTAATAGGGCATCTTCGCTAGCCAAGGGTTGCGATCAGCTTCTCTCCTCTTCACCCTTGGCGGATTGAGCCACAATTTGTGAAACATCAGTTTCAAATTATCTCCCTTTAAAGTAAGAGTTTCAGTATGATTTATTGTAATAATAAATGATTATTTATTGCATCTAATAATACAACAATTCACAATATATTTGACTTTAATGAAATAACCTTTCAAAAGTAAAGAAAGATAATTAAATCATGGAAATTTTGCAAAATAGAAAAATCACTAAACGCCATATTTTAAGTTTTATTGTTTTGATATATTGTAAGTTAATTAATTGGCTGTAGAGAAGGTTAACTGCTACCAATAAAAGACGTGGATTTGAGAATACAGAAATCCAGCTTGATCTGCCAAGGGTGAAGATGAGAGGAGCGGATCGTAACCCTTGGCTATCGAAGATGGTAATAGGGTTGAACTTAATATAATCTCAATTATAACTTGCATTTGAAGAATTTTTGGTAATAAGGTAAATGAATACTTGTTTGAATTGGTAAACCTATACATGATATTCTGTTAGATTGAAAAAAAAAAAAAAAAACAAAACACTTTATAAGTTGAACATGAGTGACAGTGACGCAGGTCCAGACATGTAATTGGTCTTGTTATGTATGGTATTGCTTTTAGGGAACTTTTGGAGTTCAGTATTGCAGGATTTTCTGATATGTAGGAGCGTGGGGTATGTGAGCTTGCTCACTAAGGTTCTTTAATTTTTATCACATTCTAACACTTTTTCTTTAGAAACGATTGACGTAGATTCAACAAAACTTTACAGGAATTGTGTATGGGAAGTCTTTTAAAAAGATCTCGCATTTCATTTCAATCTGACAAAAAAGCATGGCCACCTGCAATAAACTGGTTTGAAATTGAATTCTATTGGAAAATCAACTTTCAGAATCTACTCTTGAACAATTCAGAGACATATAATTAAAGAGATTGGCAACTTGACGAATTCTCGTGAAATCACGGCGCCATCTAGACTTCGATAAAACTTCCACTTCACCAACAAAAATAGCTAATGTCTCGATAATATATTAAAATATCACAATAAAACTATCAAAATACAACCAACATGGTAAAATATTTCCAGTTCTCATAACCAGGAAGTTGTAATCACGGAAATAAAATAGGAGTTTCAAAAGTAAACAAGGCACATCACAATCGTCGTCGTCAGATTTCCACATGAAGTCTCCGCTTTATTTGCCAATATCTTTTTAGCTCACCTGGCTATGCCAGGGTGAGCTTTTGCCATCACTTGGCGTCCGTTGTCCGTCCGTCGTCCGTCCGTCCGGCGTAAACTTTTCATTCAAAGATCTTCTCCTCTGAAACCACTGGGCCAATCGGAACCAAATTTGGTCACAATAGTCCTTGGGTGGTCCCCTTCCAAAAAGGTATCCGGCAGGTCCGTACCTCACCCAAGATGGCCGCCAACGGGGAACATAGTTTTAACATTGGACCCTATGGAAAAGACATTCAAAGATCTTCTTCTCAGAAACTACCAGTCCAATTATAACCAAACTTAATCACAATGGTCTTTAGATGGTCCCTTCCAAAACAGATATCCGGCAGGTCCGTGCCTAATCCAAGATGGCCGCCAGGGGGAACATAGTTTTAACATTGGACCCTATGGAAAAGACATTCAAATATCATCTTCTCAGAAACTAGCAGTCCAATTATAACCAAACTTAGTCACAATGGTCTTTAGATGGTCCCTTCCAAAAAAGGTATCCGACAGGTCCGTACCTCATCCAAGATGGCCGCCAGCGGGGAACATAGTTTTAACATTGGACCCTATGGAAAAGACATTCAAAGATCTTCTTCTCAGAAACTACCAGTCCAATTATAACCAAACTTAGTCACAATGGTCCTTAGATGGTCCCTTCCAAAAAAGGTATCCGGCAGGTCCGTACCTATTCAAAGATGGCTGCCAGCGGGGAACATAGTTTTAACAAGATGGCTGCCAGCGGGGAACATAGTTTTAACATTGGACCCTATGGAAAAGACATTCAAAGATCATCTTCTCAGAAACTACCTGTCCAATTATAACCAAACTTAGTCACAATGGTCCTTAGATGGTCCCTTCCAAAAAAGGTATCCGGCAGGTCTGTACCTCATCCAAGATATTGGCCGCCAGCGGGAACATAGTTTTAACATTGGACCCTATGGAATATACATTCAAAGATCTTCTTCTCAGAAACTACTAGTCCAATAAGAACCAATCTAAGCCATAATGGTCCTTAGGTGGTCCCATCCAAAAAATGTATCTGGTAGGTCCGTACCTCATCCAAGATGGCCCCCATCTGGAACATAGTTTTTACATTGGCCCTATTGATTTTAAGGGGAACCTATGCCCAAATTTTTGAATTTTTATTTGAAAAGTGGTCTGCATGTTTTAATTTCAGCACTATGTATTAGAGAACACCTGCCCAAATGTTTTTTGAATGGTGTTCTGTTATGGGTTGTAATGGATGGTGGATCTTTCGGTTGCCATGGAAACCAAACAAGAATACTGTAATTTTAGAAAAAAAAGTATTCTGCTAAATGTTATTTTTCGATTTTCCTATTGGAAATGCCTTTCATCTATGGCAGCCATGGTCCAGGTGAGAGATACAGGCTCTTGAGAGCCTCTTGTTTATTAATCAATATTTCCAATTCAAATTTTCGAAACACAACAATAAAATGATTAAGGAAAACAATACACTTTTCGGTTTAGAAATATGTGGATTAGACTAGAAGTAGTTTAAGGAGTTCTTATGTGGCCATACCATGTTTGTTGTGATTAATATGGGATGATCGTAGAGTTGCCAATCCCTGTAATTATATGTCTCTGAACAATTCAAGCAAAATTGACCTAACAACAAAACTGACAAAAAGTGTTCAGTCACACTCTTTTTTCACTATATATTCTATGTAAGACCTTAAAAAAATTACCACGAGGCTGTTTCTTATCACGTTTCTTTAATTTGCATGAAAAAGGGGAAATTAATCAATTTTCATTATTTATTTGGATATAATTTTCTGATCTGTCATTTTAGAGAGCGAATGATTTAAACACAAAGTAAAAATATGACATCATATACAAGCATTTTCCACAACAAAAAGTTTACTTTCTGTTTAAATGATTGAAGCTTTAAAACTACCACTTATAAAATCAATTCAAAATTATCTATTAAAACTACATGTAATTATCTAATTAACAGTGAAAACCTGTATCAAAGTAAGTGAGAACCGAACCGTCAGTTCTGAAAGTCTGAAAATAACAATCCAAGGACAATGGCAACGTCGGAAAAACAAAGAAACGAAGACATAACATGAGCACGGCACAGAAAAGAAAATGAAGACACGCACATATACAAAAATGAACAACACGGACCCAATAAAAACCATGGGTGAGATCAGGTGCACCGGTAGAGTAAGCATCTTCTGCTTCTTATAAGACACCCGCCGTGTTGAACATGTCAACTCCGGTAGTAAAATCAAATCCGGTAGAGGAAAAACAAACTTTAGTGGCAAAGAGAAAGATCTGTTGTCATCTGGGAAACAGATATCTCATAGCGGTCCACAAGATCGTGATGTCGATCGTTAAACTTCTGTAGTGATGACCCCAAGTTATGGGCAACATACCCTTGCTTAAGTAGCCTATTTGTAAGCAACCGAGCTCTATCAAGGTAGTCACTGTATCGACCACAGGCCCTTGAGTAGCGAATGAGTTGGGAGNGGTTGTTGGTCATGATGTGTAGATATGCATACTATACCACCATATTGATTGGATAATTTTTAGTTATGGGACTTAGACTATTTTCAGTTAAAATACCAAAGTATCATCTTGTCACTGCAACTCCTCTAAAACCGCTGAATGGATTGCTTTCATATTTAGTATGGTTGTTGGTCATGCCGTGTTGATGTGCATACTATACCACTATATTGATTGGATACTTTTTCTGGGAGTTATGGGACTTAGACTATTTTCAATTAAAATACCAAAGTATCATCTTGTCACTGCAACTCCCTTGAAACCGCTGAATGGATTGCTTTCATATTTGGTAGGATTGTTGGTCATGATGTGTAGATATGCATACTTTACTGCCTTATTGGTCGGATTGTTTTTATGGGAGTAAATGGACTTAGACTATTTTCAGCTAACACACCAAAGTATCATCTTGTCACCGCAACTTCTCTGAAACCCCTTCAATTATATTGTGCAGAATGATTGTGCATATATCAAAAATGTACATGGTACTTGGATTAGGATTTTTGATCATTTTTGAAAAAAATTACACATTGATGAACCTCGTCATTTTTATGTATGGTATTGCTTTTAGGGAACTTTTGGAGTTCAGTATTGCAGGATTTTCTGATATGTAGGGGCGTGGGGCTTGCTCACTAAGGTTCTTTAATTTTCATCACATTCTAACACTTTTTCATGAGAAACGATTGATGTAGATTTAACAAAACTTTACAGGAATTGTGTATGGGAAGTCCTTTAAAAAGATCTCTCATTTCATTTCAATCTGACAAAAAAAAACATGGCCACCTGCAATAAACTGGTTTGAAATTGAATCCTATTGGAAAATCAACTTTCAGCATCTACTCTTGAACAATTCAGAGACATATAATTAAAGAGATTGGCAACTTGACGAATTCTCGTGAAATCACGGCGCCATCTAGACTTCGATAAAACTTCCACTTCACCAACAAAAATAGCTAATATCTCGATAATATATTAAAATATCATAGTAAAACTATCTAAATACAACCAACATGGTAAAATAATTTCCAGTTCTCATAACTAGGAAGTTGTAATCACGGAAATAAAATAGGAGTTTCAAAAGTAAACAAGGCACATCACAATCGTCGTCGTCAGATTTCTACATGAAGTCTCCGCTTTATTTGCCAATATCTTTTTTATTAATCAATATTTCCAATTCAAATTTTCGAAACACAACAATAAAATGATTAAGGAAAACTTCGTTTAGAAATATGTGGATTAGATTAGAAGTAGTTTAAGGAGTTCTGATGTGGCCATACCATGTTTGTTGTGATTAATATGGGATGATCGTAGAGTTGCCAATCCTTGTAATTATATGTCTCTGAACAATTCAAGCAAATTTGACCTAACAAAAAAACTGACAAAAAGTGTTCAGTCACACTCTTTTTATACCCCGCCACACGTAGTGGCATGGTATTATGTGATACCCTCAGTCGTGTGTCCGTCCGTCCGTCTGTCATTTTATGACTTCATTTAAGGGGTGTTTTACTATATTAGAGATGCCAGTAATGATACCATTTTTGTTGCGTTATTTTCTGAAGCTGGCTTGGAAGAGACGTGTATGCGAAAACTTTGATGTTTTGGTCTTGACAAAATTATTTTTATCTTTTCATTTTAGTCAGTAATATCTAGCGTTTATAAGTCTTTAATCTATAATTTTTGCCCCGGACCCAAAATGTTAACATTCTGTTTCCGGCCGGATACATAAACTGGGCGGACCCAAACTTATACGGGCGGATACAGAATAATAGATACCCGGACCCAAAATGTTAACATTCTGTATCCGGCCGGATACGTAAATTGGGCGGACCCATAATTATACGACACCGTCTGTCCGTCCCCCGAAGGTTTCCGACTGATAACTTTTGAACGGAATAACATACAGTCTTCAAACTTGGTATGTAGCTTGTTCACCACAAAACTCAAGTCGAGCTCGAATATGGGTTCAGAGGTCCAAGGGGTTCTGGAGTTATGCCCCTTGATACTTCGAAATTTTGTGAAATGTGGCGGGGTATCAGGTAATCCACCATTACTTTTTTTTCACTATATATTCTATGTAAGACCTAATTTTTTTTCAAACTTTAAAACTACCACTTATAAAATCAATTCAAAATTATCTATTAAAACTACATGTAATTATCTAATTAACAGTGAAAACTTTATCAAAGTAAGTGAGAACCGAACCGTCAGTTCTGAAAGTCTAAAAAGAACAATCCAAGGACAATGGCAACGTCGGAAAAACAAAGAAACGAAGACATAACATGAGCACGGCACAGAAAAGAAAATGAAGACACGCACATATACAAAAATGAACAACACGGACCCAATAAAACCATGGGTGAGATCAGGTGCACTGGTAGAGTAAGCATCTTCTGCTTCTTATAAGACACCCGCCGTGTTGAACATGTCAACTCCGGTAGTAAAATCAAATCCGGTAGAGGAAAAACAAACTTTAGTGGCAAAGAGAAAGATCTGTTGTCATCTGGGAAACAGATATCTCATAGCGGTCCACAAGCGTTAAATTCTGTAGTGATGACCTCAAGTTATGGGCAACATACCCTTGCTTAAGTAGCCTATTTGTAAGCAACCGATCTCTATCAAGGTAGTCACTGTATCGACCACAGGCCCTTGAGTAGCGAATGAGTTGGGAGATGTAAACTCCGTATGCTGGTGCTCTTGGAATGTTGCTACAAAGAAAGGGGAAGTTGACTATTGGAAAAGTGAAGTCATCGCGTTTGTCATATAGCCTAGTTAGTAGTGTACCTCTTTTGTCAATTTCAAGATGAAGGTCAAGGAACGAGGCTGATGTGGAAGTATCCTTAATTTCTAGCTCTTTTGGATAGATAAGATGAAGAAAATCACCAACGCGAGGATTGTTTAGTGATCAAATATCATCTATATAATGGAAGCTGAATAAAATCAGATAAGAAATGGCTTCAGAATTGTTTTTTGAAAAATGCTTTATATGAAATATATAATAAAAGAACAGGATACTGTTTGTGCATCGCTGTATATCAGAAATAATGTATGGAAAAGTTCTTGTTTGAATTGGATCAGACAAAAAAATGAGGCTGGCAGTGAAGAAAATAGTTTAATAGTAGACACTATTAGAAAAATCAATTTTAGCTCACCTAGCCTAAAAGGTAATTGTGATCCATTGCCATCAATTTGCGTCTTGGCTGTCATCTGTTCTCTGCTATCCGTCTGTGTGTTAGCTTTCAAATTTTCATCTTCTCCTCTGAAACCACTGAAGCAAATCCAATCAAACTTTGCGGAAATAATGTTTGTGAATTCCTTTACATGAATTGCTACTTTTATCCTGACCAAACTAAAAACATAGGCGCCAGCAATGAACATAGTTTAACATTGGACAATCTAAACCATACTGAACTTTATTGAGACGATGTATTGACGTCCTACTCAAAGAGCATTCAGTTTAATTGGATGTACAAAAACATTGCTGCACGTGAGGAATATTAGACCAAAGTGCAAAAAGCATCATTTTTAGTCATCACTGTAGGCATGACCCAGGAGCTTATTTAGGTGAACAATAAAGGCTCAGTCTCTGAGCCCCTAGTTCTGTCAAAAGAACACTTGGGGGCACCAAATTCTTGTATATTCATACTCGTTTCTCGTCAACTGTAACACTCTTACACTCAGCATATATGTTTTTTTTCTGCTATATCTGGGCAAATACCTGCCAGTCTGGTGCTTGTCTTCTAACTTTGACTTCAATTTCATGGTTGAGTAACTTATTAGCATGATATATCTATATTTATGTCTATTTCTCAGCAAACTTTGCCATTTTTGTCGTTTGGTGGTTCCCTTCAAAAAAGTTTTTTCTTATGTTTTCTTGTTATCCAAGACATCCACTAATGTGGAATATAATTTAAATTGTATTCTATAAGCAAACTTCCAAGATCTGCTCAGTCAGTTGGAACTAAACTTTGTCAAAATATTCTGAGTTGGGTTCACTACAAAATTGTGTTTTTCATTTTCTCACTTTTTCCCGAATGGCTGCCAGCAGGGAATTTTGTGTAACATTTAAACCTGTAAGAAAATGCATTTAGGAATCTTCTCACCTGAAACTACTTAATCAATTAGAATCAAACTTGGCGATAATAGTCCTTCGATTGTCCCTGGCAAAAAGTGGTTTTCTGGTCCGCATTTTATCCAATGCCATCGGAGAACATATTTTACATTGAACTTAATAGGAGTTTTCAAAGATCTTCTCCTTCTTAAAATACTGCACAATTTAGAATCGAACTTGACAAGCGGGGAAAATGCAAAGAATTAATCCAATGAGGTCACTTGTGCAGTTAGAAGCAATCTTGACCACAATAGCCACTGGTTGGTCCCTCAAAAATTGTTCTAGTCTACGGGTCTTCATCCAATCTAAGATGGCCACCTGCGATGAGCAGTTTAAAAATTGGACCTTACTGAAAATACCATGCAGATCTCTGGTACTTGTGGCTATGTTAATCGTGAGCTATACAGGCTCTTGAGAGCCACTTGTGTAAGTCATTCAATTTTATATACTGCGTATCTATTCATTCAAAAGATTTGACAGATTACTGTGTCCAAACCTAATTTGTACATGCTTTTGTCACAAATGGATACTGATTTCCATTCCGATTTTTCTCCATTTACCATGACTCGTTATTTACGGCCCAACAGAAATGATCGTATCTAAACACTGTATTGGTATGTACACATGTGATTCTGTATTTATCAAATTTGTGTATTAGTCTTAAATGCGAGTCTTGACTTTGTCAAATGCCTTCATAAAGTCACAGTATATAACATCTCAATATCCACCTCCTCCAAAGGCAGATCAAGTTCCTCGTGATTTTTCCTTACTCTTATTGTCTGTGCATGCCGTTCCCATGATTTTCCTCTGAACACGTAGATAAGATTTCCAGTTTCATCAGATTCTTGCTTTGCTTTTCTTCATCTCTAAGTTTCTTGTCGTTTTCCCTTTTCTCCTGTGTCATGTCAAGTTTTACGCTCGTTAAACGAAGTTTATCTTCAGCATTTCTGAGTTTATGTATATTTCCCATTACTTTCAATTTGCTTATCTCGGTTACTGTCAGAAGTAATGGACGTGGTACTGTTTTCTCTTCACCTCTTATCATTCTTGTCTGATTTTTAGACCTATCCGTTTTAATGTTAATAATATCTTACCCGTATTCTTCCGCATCAATGCGTTTACTCATTTCGATAAATGTTTTAGTATCGTCAGTTGTTACCTGCTCTTTCAAGTTACTATCACTGTGAGATATATTGAAAATCAAAACATTGCTTGTCCTGTCAACTCGGATTGTACCTCCTTTGTTGTCTGTGTATTAGTAATTACTTTACTAGGGAGTAGTTCTAACATTAGCATTACCAATAGCAACATTATTTCCAGTGCTTTTCACTTCATGTATGATCTCTTCTTTAAACTTTACAACATCACTGTGATACTCTTTAAGATCCTGTTCTACTTTATCAAATCTGTTGTTGACCTTTTCCTCTAACTCTTTTGAACAACTCGGAGAAATTTCTTAGCTACTCTTAGGTTCTTTTAAACAAGTCAAAATATTTGCTAGACAGTTCTTGCAAAACCATGGAAAGTGCAGTCTTCCACTTAGACCCTTGTAGCAAGTTACCTATAAATTTAGGCATGTTACAATACCCATATTCAAACAATTTTCATTGGTTAGACTGAAAGGCATCACCACATGTATAGAAAGTCCATGTCTCTCTCTTTTTTTTGTCTTAACAATTTCATCTAGAATTCGCTGCAGAGTTTGTTGCTGAATTATTTTTCATTGAGATTGAGGTTTTCCTTGGCCTACCTATGATTTTGGGTTGTGAAATATTGATCAAATCAGTGTTTATGTTCAGTTGACCGCCATCTTGTTTGTTGTCAGTGTCTATCTGCTAGGAAGGATTATCCTTTTTGGAAGCAATATTGCTATAAAATGACTAAATTTACAATTCGGAGTAACTGTACTAACTATATCAAAGTTTGCTCATTGATTTTTTTCCTTACAGGAAACCTATATTACACATAATTTTTACCAATTTTTCCCTTTCTGTCAAAAATCACGAACGGACATTTTCGTGACTTTTATCTTATTGGATTAAGTACTCAAATTAAAAATAAAAATTTTGAAGAAGTTTACCAAAGGACTGTAATGGACCGAACATTTAACTTAAAAGGGGGGGGGATATTAGGGTTTTTATACGCCCGTCTAATGACGGACGTATTATGGTATACTGATGTCCGATTGTCCGCCCGTTTGATATGTCGCACTCTAACTTGACAACCCTTTGGCCAATTCACTTCATACTTTGTAGGGGTATTGGGTATGATGGCCTCACGATCTGTATACTTTTTCGTGAAATTTCGATTTTTCTTTCAAGAGTTATGGGACTTTATTCATCAATTTTAAGGCAATTTTTTATATGTCGCGCTCTAACTTGACAACCCATTGGCCACTTCACTTCAAACTTTGTAGAGCTATTGGATATGATAGCCTCACGATCTGTATACTTTTTCTTGAAATTTCGATTTTTCTTGCAAGAGTTATGGGACTTTATTCGTCAATTTTAAGGCAATTTTTTACATGTCGCACTTTTACTTGACAACCCTTTGGCCAATTCACTTCAAACTTTGTAGGGGTATTGGGTAAGATGGTCTCACGATCTGTATACTTTTTCGTGAAATTTCATTTTTTCTTGCAAGAGTTATGGGACTTTATTCGTCAATTTTAAGGCAATTTTTTACATGTCGCTCTCTAACTGATAAGTACTTTGATCAGCTCACTTTAAACTTTGCAGATTAATTTCTGAAAGAGATATCAAGCTAAATTGAGCAGTTATAGGTGCTTCTGAATTGAGAACCCCTTACCTAAATCACTTAAAGTATTGAAGGGTGACGACGGTCGTATCATGCGACTTGGCACAGCTGTTTATTTTTTTCTGGACAGAATTTTTTTAACTTGTTTCAACATAAAAACTTTGTTTTTAAATTAGCATTGTTTTGGGGGGCGGAAAGCATCCTTCAGAATATTTTTTTTCATCATATTTGTTGCCAATTTTTTTTTTCACATAAAAATCAGCTTCAAAATATTTTTTGGGAAAAAAACAAAGCCCCCCCCCCAATTTTTCAGTTAAATGGCGGTTCCTTACAATAAAATTTAATTGTTCAAGTCGTTTCACAGAAGACCTTGCAATCTGAATGCATTTCCCGTTGGGTCCTATGTTCAATTATGTTCCCCGGTAGCAGCCATCTTTGATGAGGTACGAACGTGAAAATCAAATCGTCAGTGGTCCTACTCAACGACTGTAACGTTTACTAATTTTGGTTTCAGTTGGCGCATTGGTTTCAGAGAAGATGTTTGAATGCATTTCCTCTAATCGGGTCTTATTTTAAACTATGTCTCGCTTGTCGCCTTCTTGGATGTGGTACGAACATAAAAATCATAAGCTTTGAATGAGACCACCCAGCACTGCTGTGACCAAGTTTTGGATTTCAAATGACTAAGTAGTTCAGGGGTGAAGATCTTTGGCCGAAAATTAAAGACCGACGGACGAACGATGCCAGTTGATGACAGAAGATAACCGTCTCTATATATAGCAAGGTGTGCTAAAAACTTATCAATTTGACTTCATTACCTGAATGTAGATGTTAAACACGTGGTTTGTGTTATAAGTAACGGGAGATGCTTACTTTACCAGTGCACCTGATCTCACCCATGGTTTTTAGCCGAGTTGCAACGAAGTTGAAGTCGCCTATTGGTTTGGTGATGCAGGGGTGTGCGGGCGGGCGTCAAACATTGGTTTCAGGATGGTAACTGAAAAAAGTTAACATCCAGTATAAATGAGACTTTGACATATTGTTGGGTACCAGGAGGGGAGGAACCCTATTGATTTTGGAGAAAGTAGGTCAAAAGTCAAGGTCACTGGGACAGAAAATTTAAGAAAATTTTGATTTTCGGATGACGATAACTCAAAAGGTTTACATCCAATTGAAATGAAACCTTGATATATTGTTTGGTATCAGAAGGGGAGGAAGTGTCTTGATTTTTGAGAAAGTAGGTCAAAGGTCAAGGTCACGGCGACTGAAAATAGGCTGAAAATTTCAGAAAAATTTGGTTTCCGGATGATAACTCAAAAAGTTTACACCCATTTCATATGAAACTCGGATGTTTTGCTGGGTTCTAGGAGGGGAGGAAGAATTTTGATTTTAGTGAAAGTAGGTCAAAGATCAAGGTCACGGTGACCGAAAAAAGAATGATAAATTTCATTAAGATTTGGTTACACGATAATATTTGACCTTTTGAATTCTTAGAATTTTGAATATTATAGGTAAGAAAGATAATATATAGCAAATATAGAAATGTTTTGGTCGTGGACAATTACTTTCAAAAGTCCGCTTTGATTTGGTTACATAATATATGAAGTTGCAACTTGGTTTCTGCGCCCTGGTGCCATTTAGATTTTTGTATATTAGGGTTGTTGTTAATCTGTATGTGTAACCAAATCCCTTTTGTTTTTTTTTTTGTTTTTTGTTTTTTTTTTGTTTTTGTTTTGTTTTTGTTTTTTTTTCTTTTTTGTGCTTGTGTGATGCCTGATTCTTTACTTTTCTGAAGTTGTTATCGTCTTAAAATTATTCATTTTCGACAGGCTCTCACTTTTTTTACAATAAAAGATAAGATTTATTTTTTGCCGTTTCACACAACATCTTGTAGTCCTCTCATGAACATTGTACATTTATTCCAACCTTTTTTAGTTCACCTGACCCAAAGGGTCATTGTGAGATATTGCAATCACTTGGCGTTCGTCGTCCATTGTCCGTCGTCCGTTAAACTTTTCACAATTTTATCTTCTCCTCTGAAACCACTGAACCAAACTTTACAGGAATGATATCTGGAAGGTCCTTTACAAAGATTGCCCATTTCGTTCCCATTCGACAAAAAACATGGCCGTCGGCGCGGAACTTAGTTTAAAAGGTAAAAGGCACATTTTTATCTTCTCTTCTGAAACCGCTGAAGCAAATTCAACCAAACCTATTTTGAAATGATGTACTTAAGGTCCTAAACAAAGATTGCTCATACCGTTCCGATCCAATGAAAAACATGG
>MJUU01023293.1:0-12128 GCA_002080025.1 Modiolus philippinarum
ATGTTTATCGGTCAGGTTTTCCTTATTACGATCTGACTACTCCGCAATGACAGGACATTGCCCTAGCTACCATTTGAAGACGCGCTCAGGAGCTCTGTAAATGGATCCTCTAAGAAGTGATTCTGGTGAAAGGGGCTAATAATGAGATAAGCCGCTCCCAGTTCAGATATTCTGTACCAAGTGATATCGTGCCAACACCTGAAGGCATTTTGTTGCATCACAGAGACCTTGATAGAAAGAATATATTTCACTGTATGGTACTCGCTATATACAAATTTGCATCTTTAAATAGTGACATATATACATCAGGGAAGATGTGTAGGATTTTGTCAAGATTCTACTAAAAATGCAGGATATTTTGTTCTGTAAGGCTTTACTATTTTACGTGAAGTTCATTTGGACAAACAGGTTAAATATTTATGTGGTATAAGCCCTTGTCATCGACGTCAAACTCAATGATACGGAAATCGGATTCATTATCATACTTTCATCAATTGAAATGGCATCAAACAAAAGCAGTTATTAAAACAAGAGGCTCTCAAGAGCCTGTAACGCTCACCTGGGTCCTGCAGCACTATAGTCCATCTTTGGTGGTGTATGTACATCAAAATCAGCAACTTTTTATAAAATTTAATTAAAATTGTTCAAGCAGTTTCAGAGAAGATTTTTGAATGCAGTTTCCAAACTTAAGCGGGGCGATCTTAATCTACGGTCCCTGCTGGCAGCTATTAAAAAGGGGGGTGGTCCTTGCCACAAGCGCCTGTGAAATAAATGCCCTCGTAATCAATAAATCATTAAAAAGGGCCCTGATAATCAGGTAATTGCAAGAAACCCATGACGGGCCTCACCAAATCTTTGCCAGGTCGTGTCAAATATGACAAAATGTAAGAAAGGTGCGTTAAAATGTAATTTAAAATTATTTTTAAACAAACCAAGACTTAAACTAGAAAACAGGAGGGGACTTTATAAACATAAGTGGATGATATAAATCGGATAATGGTTTTTATGAAATAAAAACGATACGCTAGGCTATGGAATAGCCTTGGATAGAAAATTGCGTGTTTGATTGACAAGGGTGTGGTGGCTCATGATGTATTTGTGTACTTGAAATAAGCCTTTCTCGGTACTTCTTTGTAATTTTTTCTGTTGGTCTGCACATGTGATAAAACAGTCACTGATTCGTTCAAACCTCTAATTTTATGCCAACAGCAACTCAAAGTAGTTTCGTGCTTTTTTTTTCTTGCATTCTCCTAGGGTAGCTCTTTATTCTTCCGCAAAAAAATTCGCAATTCTATCTCTTTCCACTTTTCGTTCTCCATTGCCTAAGTATCTCCACAAACTACAATCGCGCTTTGTTTAACACAACTGAAAAGTCTTTTATAGTATTTGTATATTATTGATTATTGCACAATACCTCATCTTTATTTACTAACTTCTGCTTTTAAATTTATACATTACTGTTCTTATTCTTTTTATCATATCTATATTTATAAATCTTGCTAAGCGATGTTGCAATACCAATCCAATCATCCTCTACAAACCTGTTCCCAGTACCACCGTAAATGTTAACAATACTTTTCAACTTGCACAAGGAAACAGAAAAATTAAACCCCGCCCCGTTTTATCAGGACGAAACTGGACGCCATTTTGATTTTCGAGAATCTGAAATTCCTATTGGTCAATAGTCTTCTGCGCATGTGTTCTCCTCACAGCTCAAGCGTACTCCTCACTTCACCACAAGAACTATCTTATATTGCCACGTAATTTAACTACAAATCCAAACACTGACAAATTTTATAACCTATTGAATTCAGATACCTATAATGTTTACTATAAACTTGCAAAATTTTGTTGGGGACTTGAGAAAATAAAACTTGAAACTTTATAGCTAGGCTATTCCATAGCCTAGCTAATCATCAAAATGATTTTCCCTTCAGGGCGCTTTTTAACTCTCGGTCACTATTTGTCGCTTTTTAGTATGACCGCAACTATGGGCAAAGGGAAGTAACTCTTTGAAGATAAAACTTTGAAGAGGGTCACATAAGGACTATCATATCAAAATTCTACTGAAATTGTTCAAGCAGTTTCAGAGGAGAAGATCTTTTTATGCATTTTCCACTGGGTCCAATGTTAAACTAAGTTTTGCTACTGGTGGCCATGTCGGAAGACGGATCAGCACCAAAGTAACAAGTTTGGTCAAAATCTCACAAGTTTCATTTTTGCCATGTTTAAATTGAATCCATTCAATGATTTCTATGATATCTTTGTATGCATTTCCCCTTAGGGTTCAATTCATTGCTGGCAGCCATGTTGGATGACGGATCAGAACTGAAGTAACAACACTTGATCAGCTTCTCATAAGCAAAGTTTGGATTAAATCTATTAAGCAGTTCTCTAGAAGAAGATCT
Source organism: Modiolus philippinarum (assembly GCA_002080025.1). Classification (NCBI taxonomy): domain Eukaryota; kingdom Metazoa; phylum Mollusca; class Bivalvia; order Mytilida; family Modiolidae; genus Modiolus; species Modiolus philippinarum. The sequence goes on from MJUU01023293.1 coordinate 2,409, forward strand.
TTTGTTAAATTAAGTTCACAGCTGGTGACACTTGGTCAGCACATTCATGTCATGTTTGATTTAAATCCATTCAGCGGTTCTGTAGAAGATCTTTGTGTGCATTTCCCATAGGGTGCAATGCTGTCGGTCATGTAAGATGACAGATTGGCACCAAAGTAATAACACTTGGTCAGCACCTCATAAACATCATTCATGCCAAGTTTGGTTCAAATCCATTCAGTGGTTCTAAAGTGGGAGTTCTTTGTATGCATTTTCCATAGGGTCCAATGTTAAAATTAAGATCATTGCTGGCGGCATGTCGGATCACGCATCAGCACCAAAGTAACAAAACTTGGTCAGCACCTCATAAGCATCATTCATGCCCAGTTTGGTTCAAATCCATTCAGTGGTTCTCAAGAAGAAGTTTTTCCCATTAGGTCAAATGGTAAACTAAGTTCCCCGCTGGCGGCCATCTTGGAAGCGGTCAGAAAACTTGAATGTGTTCAATAAAATATAGTCCTTAACTTGCTGAACATTTGTGCAATTTAAACTTGACCTCTATCTCAAAGCGTTTTTGAAATATAGGACAAAAAGTAAAACATCACGAAAAATTTGACCAATAAATGACCACAACTCATATATAGGTACTTGGATTTTCTTCAAAAAATCCATGCGGGTAGATCTTAACATGCTGAACATTTTTGCAATTTAAACTTAACCTCTATCTGTTATAGTTTTTTAAATAAAAAATAAAAAACATAAAAATTTTGAAAATTTTACGGAAAAAGGGCAATGACTCTAAGACGGGTCATCAGATTTTCTTCACAATTTCAGCACGGGTAGATCTTCTCATGCTGATCATTTTTACTCAATGTCAGATTTTTGATATCTGTAATGGTTTTTGAGTTATTTGCCAAAATCTGTAATTTACCCCTATGTTCTATTTTTAGTAACGACAGCCATGTTGTTTGACCTAAGACATACAAAATAACAAATTTGAAACTAGATACCTAGTGATGATTCAGTTAAAGTTTGGTTCCATTTGACCCAGTGGTTTCAGAGGTGAAGATTTTTGAAGTGAGCTAACGACGGACGGACGACGGACGGACGACGGACGCCAAGTGATGGCAATGGCTCACCCTGGCATAGCCAGGTGAGCTAAAAATAAATGATGCGACCTAAAATTCAAGGTCAAGGGCCACCATTGTAAAGGTCCTCTGCATTCTGCCATGACGTATAAAATATCAAAACCTACATAAAACAACAAATAGGATTAAGCCAGAATACGATCCCACAGACGGAAGGACGCGCAAACGGAAGGCCGCTTCGGCCAAAATAGAAGTTGTCAATTTGTTGTGATTCTAGGGATTGAAATAATAGTGTTTTCAAATGTTATGAGACAACTTATGTAAAGAAAAATCCTTACTTTCTTTCTGATAGGTTTTATGGTAGCAACGTGTGTCTCATCCGATCTGGTTTTCAACGTTTTTATCCAAAAAATCCGTCGAGGACATTTATGCAAAGATATTTGGGTCACTATTTTAGAACGTTTATTGAGATCAAGTGAACTATAATCCATTCAAAGGCAATACAACAAGTGCAAGTAAGAAAACGTCATTTAACGTCATTTTGCAGCAGAGATGGTACATTGATTTTAAGTGATGTGAAGAGCAACTACATTGGATACCTACAAAATCATTTTTTTCGTATAATCCATTTCAGTAATTCGCGACTGTCAATGGAATATCTTACCCCATATTTCACAAATTTTATACATTTGACCTTTGACCCTTGATATTTAAAAATCGGTCGATACGAATGTTTGACGGCCCGGTGTATCTAAAAGTACTGATTCAGCTCTTTCCAACGATATTTCATAATTATAGATGTGTGTTATATCGGAACATGAAACTCGTGAAATAGACGAGTTTTAGTTAATCAACCGCTGCACTATTACGTAATGAATGTAAGTTACGTCTCAACTTTTCTGGACTTTTAATCATTTTCTGGCATTTTTATCATCATTTCCGTAAAAACGAGGATTAGAAATGCCCTTAGTAACAAGCTGTTTACGAGTAACGGCATATTTAGATATCAAATGTTCATATATGTTATAAAACTTCTTAAATGTTTTCAACAACTTATGAAATCTGTTATCTGTTAAAGTTTGGCTGTAATAATAAGGTTACGCTAATTAAAATCGTCAAGAGTAGAATAAACACGTGCGAATCATACCAGTTGAGAAATATATACCCCGTAGGATGGAGCTAGAGGAATGTCGCCGTCAAGAAAAAGGAAATTAGTAATAGTGAAAACCCGTATATCATATATTTTAGTTTTTATTTTACCAAAGTCAATAATGATAGTTAGATCAAGAAAAGGGCAGTATTTTGAATCATTGTTAGCTTTATTTAATTTCAGTTGTTGCGGGTAAATAATGTCTACATAATCTAAAAAAGAAACTGCGGTATTTTCAATAGTAAGGATTTCGTCAATATACCTGCTGTTATCATTGAAAATATAAATAAGTTTATCAATGTTTTGCTCGGTTCCGTTTTGAACTTCTTTTCGTGAAGTCTCGTTCGTTACAGAAAAGAAAAAGATCTGCAATTAAAGGGGCACAATTTGTATCCATGGGAAAACCTATGCCCTGTTGATAAATAATGTTGCCAAAACGACCAAAACATTGTCCGGCAAAAGATTGAGTGCATTAATCATATCCCCGCGGGTATTCACCAGCCCAGTAATCAGTACTTCGGTGCTGACCCGAAAGCCGAATTCAATTTTGGACCTTGCAATATCTACATTTTAGTCAATTTTATTGAGAACTAAGGAGAATCTCCCTCATGCAAAGCTCTGTCCTTAGCTGATTTTGGCTTAAACTAAGATCATATTGGTTATTTGTTCTATATCAGTTTTTAGACAGGTGTTCCAAACATTTACATCTATCTGTACTGAAGAGAATGCGCATATGTAGAACCTTATTTCGCAGTAAATTCGGTATTTGTTATCAGATCATATTGGGTATTTGTTCTCTATCACTTTTTGAGTTTATGATCTTCCAAATGTTTAAATTTTATCTGCACTGAAGAGACATAAGTTGTCGAAATGCGCATATGCAGCAAATACATTCACAGTTATTTTGGTATTAAGTTATCATCACATGTCCAGGAGCAATGATTATTGTAGGTAATATTAGAGAAGAATCCTTGCTTTTTGTTAGAGTAAATGAACTATAGACCAGAAAATTTAAAAGACCATTTAATAAGTTGTCCCAATTTAGATTTAATCAAATTGCGTGGAAGGGTAGTATAAAGTGAAGAGAAATCATAACTGTCGATAGATAAGACTGGTCTTTGAATTGATTGTAGTTTAAATAAAACTTCAATAGAATTTTTAACACTTCAAATGTAATTTACAACAGAGTCTTGAAAGTTTTTTTTCACAGTATTTAATAACAAACTCTTTTATACAAGTAAGTGAACTAGTTACATGGATGGATAAATAAGTAGTAGAACAATTACTAGATGCCGAAATAAAACGATGTTTGAAGGGTTTGGTTTTTTTTTTTGTGAAGCTGTAATGTTGTTTAGTTAACGTCCCAATTGGTACGTTTGAAAGTGTCTGACTTGCTCAGTTCGATTTGTTGGATATCGATGTAGTATTTCTTTCAGACAATAGCAATGTTGTTAGAAGCCTTGGCAACAGGTACAAACACATATTTTTTTTACCAAAATCCTTCAATTTGGACTAAATTTAATTTTCAGACAGCTTAGGAGGTAATTAAACATTATTAAAAATTTATTATGTTGCTGATCTTGGTAATAATTTTATCTTTTAACAAATTTAGAGCATGCTTTATGCCATTTCTCGTTTGCATCATTTTTACAATAATTGATTACAGCGTGTTTAATTATATCAAATCATGCTTGCCAGTTTATTTTTTTAAGTTAGACGATTGTCAGGCCATTTTCTAAAGAATTGTCTAACTTCTTTATCTACAGTGATGTTAAAAATCCCCCTTAACATATGTCAACAAGTGTCACAGCGATATGGCGACGTGATACAGTCTCAGCTGCTAGGGTATTTTTTTTATCTCGAAATCAGCATCACAGGTGATTGAAGAGTAATCGAAAAAAATGTTTTATTTGTATAAGAAAAGGAAATGACGGCGTGTCCTGGTTGTCAAAATAGACGGCTAAATCTTTTGAATATCTGAGTCCCGAACATGCCTGCAGTATTAATAAACGCAATTCCACTAAGAATATGAAAAAGAAAGGAAATGGGGTAAACGTCAAGGAGACAGCATCCAATATCCAGGTTAAAACGACCCAAAACAAAGCATCTAGGGGTCACCGTACGGTCTTCAACACAGTGAGGAACCTCACACCATATAGCAAGCCCTAAATGGCCCCAAAGCGGTAAAAAATGTGAATAAATCAAGGGAAACCAACCACATCCAATAACCGAAATATCAAGAAACTAAAATTTTATAAGAAGACAAGGACAAGCCAATGACCAACATATTCCTGACTTGGGACAGGCGCAAAAGTTGAATGTATTTTATTTTCAAAAACTGTTTTACGTGTTCATCGGGTTTGTCGATTCTCGGATAAAGTCGATGAAAGCAAAAAGCATCAATTATTTTAGAACATTCATAGAGACAACGGCAGTAGAATACCGAAGGAACAAGGGAAGCGATAACTACAAAAATCGAAGTCCAAAGACGTGGCAAAAACGGTAACAGATAAAAACAAAGACAAAACAAGGACATGAGACAGCTACAATGCACGGAAATAAATAAATAACATTAAGAACTAAGGCACTCATAGTGTGAACTCCCATGAAAACCGGGAGTGATATCAGGTGCTCTGGAAGGGTAAGCATGTCCTGCTCCATTAGCGGCACCCATCACACTATCAGCGAGTCAATCCAGGGTTGAGTCATATCCGGTTATGTCAAATCCGTGAAGACGTGAATTCTAGCTGATGTCCGTTTTCATTTGGGACACAGACACGTCATATCTATCAATGATATCTTGGTGACGGCCATAGAATTTCTAAAGGGATGACAGTAACAAAGTCTGGACAAAGCCCTGAATAAGCAGCTTTTGGGACAGTGATTTTGCTCTATTCATTAAATCACTGTATATATACATGCTCGATAGTAACGAATCAGCTGTGAAATATACACCCCATAGGCTGAAGAGGTAGGTATATTGCTGCTCAGAAAGGGAAAATTCACAATTGGAAAGTTAAAATCATCACGTTTGTCATACAGCTTAGATTTCAAACGTCCATCTTCGTCAACGTATATGAAAAGATCTAAGTACGAAGTTGAAGTATGTGTATTAGTAGTCTCTTTAATTTCAAGCTCATTGGGATAGATCCGGTGTAAATATTCCTTGAATTTTGGATTATTAAGAGAAAGTACATCGTCTATGTAGCGGAAGCCGAAATTAAAGGACTGGGCTAAATAGTTTTGTTTTTTCTTTTTTAGCCCTTGTAAAAACTTCGCCTCATACGAGAAAAGAAAGAGATCAGCTAAAAGTTGCGCGGAGTTAGTTCCCATGGGAATCCCGATTGTCTGTTGAAAAGCACGGCCTCCAAACTGGACAAAAATATTATCTATTAAAAATTCAAAAATCTTGATTACGTCATTCTCATTGTACTTCTTGTTTGACTCAGTGTGGTTCTTTATAGTATATGTTTTGTCTTTCCCTACTACTAAATACGTGTATCTGCGTTCTCCGTTTTTAGTGCAGAAACATTTATGTATCAAATCCGAAACTACTGTTTTCAATTTATTGTGTATCAGGGTAGTAAAAGAGTAGAAAAATCAAAAGTTTGTATGCTGTGGCAATGGGTAAGACTGCTCCAGGATAGCTGTTCGAAGAGATCTTTAGAATTTTTTAGAATCTACATCTGATTGACGCCGCTCGTGGAGTAGACATTATTCCAGTAACTTTTCAGGCCATCCCTGACTGCGATCTAAAAAGTAGTATGGAGCTTAGAAAGTGGCTTAGTGGTGCATCTGGAAGACCCCGCATTGAATCTCTGTTTGTATGGTTCTTACAAAGTTTACGGACCCAGTAGATGAAGGGGAGCTGATTGTTTTCCTCATCCGCTTTGATGTCAAAGGATGCTAAAACAGAGTTGGGATTTTCAATAATCTCCTCCCTTGAAATTGTAGTAGGAGTATAAGTTGGGTTTCCTGATGAATGTCAATTCCCATCTCCTTAACCATACAGTCAAGATAGTGTTGTTTACTTAGAGCGGACTATTAACAATCATAGTATCACACTCCATCGAGATTTTATAAAGTTGTGTTACAGGAATTGAACAAAGCTTAGTAAACAAACCGTGCCGCCTATAATTTTTGAAAACGGTATATAGATCTTTTATATTTACGAGATTTTTACGTTTGCTTTTGATGTTATAGTTCACTCTTTGATCATGTGACATGTGATGGCGTAACTTCGGAGAGGAAATTCTCATGATGTCAATAGAAGCGCAACGAGAAATGTTTCCCTGACCCATGATGTTGTCATTTAACCCTAGTGGATACGCTGGCTGAAGTTTTTTTTATCCAAGACAGTTCGCATACTCTTCTTGACCTTACACATTACCTCTTAGATTAATTCGGTGATTTTTCTACAATTTCTAACAGCTGAATTTTGATATATTTTTTATCATGATTACAGATAGAACAGTGTTGGTATATAAATGATCTAAATTTTTTGGAGAAACGAATACGATACAAATGTTCCTGGGTACTTCGTTGTAATGGACGACCAGTTTCACCAATGTACTGAATTCCACAGTCAAATATACCAGGCTTGCTGTTTTTCAAGAGATGTCAATGGGGAATTGGATGATAATTTTCCTGCCAATGACATTTGATTTGACAGTGTTTCCTGGACGAGGCGAGGACATGTGGCACATTTTCTGGCGTTACACTTATGAATTTTAGAAAATCAACGATTGCTTTTGTTAAAAAGTGATGTTGATGTGTATTTATGTGTAAAACGTGATGTTGTTCCATGACCACAATCTTAAAAAAGCACAAAGCGTAATTTTAGAAGATGGGTCAAGGGGTGGTCGTCTGTTTTTTTTTTTTCTATTTTGTGATGATAGTTCGGTAATAAACACTAGATTTTTTGAAATATGTCTGTTTTCTTATGTGAAATAGAAACATTTTAACGGTCTGTCAGATCATGGAGAGTAGTATATGGGCACGAACAAATTAGTATTTGACGAGGTGGATCAGAGGTGGATCACCGGAAGTGACGTCACCGGAAGTGACATAGACCGGAAGTCACGTGACTGGAAACGGAAGTCACGTGACCAGAACACAAAGTGTTTTTACTGCGCATGCGCAACCGGAAGTAGCCCTATTTTAGGCCCTATACGGCCATATTGACCGGAAATGACGTTTTGGAACAACAAGTGACCCCGCAGGGGTGTTGTATGACTTTACTACAGTGAACATGCGCGACCGAAAGTGGGCGTAGCCACATGTGTTAACCGGAAGTGGTCTTATTAGAAGCCATATGCGGCCATTTTGATGGGCAGTCGGGTATGTTCCCAAGTCGGAACGACTCGTCCGTGGTCATTCGGATGTTTTCGGAAGTTGTCGTTGTTTGTTGATCTGTGGGTGTCTTCTTTCAGGTCTGCGTTCATCTTGGCCATTCAAATGGTTGTTAAGCACCTTGTTGGTTGCTAGGTGTCTTCTTTCACGTCCGCGTTCATTATTTGGAAGGGGAAATATACTCTTGCTAGTATGTTTCCTGCATTCTTTTTTAAGTTTGTTGATTTTACCCAAGACTATATTGATGTTTGTACTAGTTTATATTTTTTGTTCACGACTATGGTAACACGACTCACGATTACGTTTTTTGTTGTGCTCGCGTGCTCATTTCACTTTTCGGCGGCGGCGGCGGCGGTGATGGTAGCGTCCATTGGTGGTTAAGCGGCGGCGGCGGCGGTGGTGGTGGTTGGATAATAGGCTATTGTGGTGGTGGTAGTGATTTGAAATATTTCAATTGATTCCAGCAATTATTTTCTCAATCCATGAAGGGTCACTCTGCATTTTGCCAGGCTTGTTACTGGCTATAACTATAAAGTTATAGGCTGCAGTACCCCTCCTTCCCTATCCCAACTGTCTGTTGTCTATCCTTTGCAAGGAGTCGTTGCTATCTTCAGTCGATGGTAGGTCACAATCCAATATTGTAGTAAACTATCTCTCATCTTTTAGCATATTTCCAAGCCTCTCTAGAATTATTGTCCTCTTTTTCTTACAATCGCTGAACTGTGATTTGATTGTTCAGTATTCTGTACCTCTTCAATCCATTTTGTCCCAAAAACACACCCGTTTTAACGTTGCAATAATTTTATCTAAATGATATCCCTTATTGAATGTCTTGATATAAGCCTAACCCTATCTATAACCTAACCCCAACTCTAACCTTAACTTTGACGTTACCCTAATCCTATCTACAATCCAACCCTAACTATGATATAAGCCTAACCCTATCTATAACCCTAACCATAGTAGTAATAAGCAGTATTCTGTCTGTAGCATAAGAGAAATACATGGTACCGCTCAGAACAAATAATGAATTTATCTAATGTTGGAGACAGAACACTGCTTATTACTACTATGGTTAGGGTTATAGATAGGGTTAGGCTTATATCATAGTTAGGGTTGGATTATAGATAGGATTAGGGTAACGTCAAAGTTAAGGTTAGAGTTGGGGTTAGGTTATAGATAGGGTTAGGCTTATATCATAGTTAGGGTAAGATTATAGATAGGATTAGAGTTAAATTATGGAAAGGGTTATAGCTAAATTATAGATAGTGTTGGTATTGTTAGGGTTAAATATGATAATCGCTCTCATCACCACCACCACCATCACCACCCAGTCATAGCTTACTACCACCACCACCACCGAAAAGTGAAATGAGCACGAGAGCACTGTCAAAATGATACTCGTTAGCAACTCGTGAGTCGTGTGAACAACTCGTGAGTCATTTGAGCAGTCGTGAGTAGCATCATTTAATAAGAAAATCCATAACTGAAGAAGCTCACCAAAACAATTGTCGCCCTTAAATCCATTAGAAAAGCCAAATTACCACAAAAACCACTATCACCACCACCACCACCACCACAATAGCATATCACCCCGCCACCACCACCACCACCGAATACTGAAATGAGCAAGAGAGCACAACTAAAAGTATACTCGTGAGCGTATTTAAGATAGAACTAAACATAGTTAGGGTAAAAAATATAATAAGACATTCAATAAGGAATATCATTTAGATAAAATTATTGCAACGTTAAAACGGGTGTGTTTTTGGGACAAAATGGATTGAAGGGGTACAGAATATTGAACAATCAAATCACAGTTCAGCGATTGTAAGAAAAAGAGGACAATAATTCTAGAGAGGCTTGGAAATATGCTAAAAGATAAGAGATAGTTTACTACAATATTGGATTGTGACCTACCATCGACTGAAGATAGCAACGACTCCTTGCAAAGAATAGACAACAGACAGTTGGGATAGGGAAGGAGGGGTACTGCAGCCTATAACTTTATAGTTATAGCCAGTCACAAGCCTGGCAAAATGCAGAGTGACCCTTCATGGATTGAGAAAATAATTGCTGGAATCAATTGAAATATTTCATATCACTACCACCACCACAATAGCCTATTATCCAACCACCACCGCCGCCGCC
>MJUU01023293.1:15768-29312 GCA_002080025.1 Modiolus philippinarum
CAAATATTTCTATATTTTTTTTTCCTTTTTGTAAGACAGGGTAAATGAAAAAAAGAAATAAAGATATTAATCATAATTTAATATGAAAAGCATAAAATTTGTAGCACATTTAATAATAAATGTATATTTATAATATATAGCAAATGAAAATATATTTCAGCATAGTTATGAGCAACTTTGATTGTTGAAGGCCTCATGGTGACGTCAAGTTGAAGAACAACAACGTTAACGAAAGCATTTGTTTTTTTTTATTGAATTTCTTGGTTTTGCCATGCATTGGTAGAGATTTGTCTAATGTGTATTTACTCCATATCATTTTATTGTTTATTCAAAGATTTATATCTTAACTGATGCATTGCAAGCAAGTGAAAATCACCAAGAGTATTCTTACACTTCACTTCTAATAAAGCATTTGTCTTTTGCTTTTTTCTTGTGCAGTTCCTTAGTAAATTGTGGCATGTGACTTTTTTTTCGGCAAAAAGTGGTATGCCAGTGTTACGGTTAAATCAGTTATGAGTACCCAAGCACTCCAGTCCAATAGTGAGAATTGGCTGACATGAAAATTTTTCTTGCGTTTCTAGAAGTTAAGTGTTTTTTTTATAAGAAATATAACCCCTTAAAAATACTGTGCCTTCATTCTGTGTATGGCACTCGGTAGATGTCCTTATTACTGGATTTGGCTACCTATTTCGGTATTTTTGGAAATGAGTACATTTGTACTTCTTTCTTTATTTTTTGGATTATGGCTTTCCATATTATTTGATTCTAATACTGCTGATATGAGGTTACTTTTTAATCACGTATACAGCATAATAAAATGTGCTGTTTATTATGCAACTTTGGTATTTTTGTATTTTTAATATTTTTTTAATTCTTTTGGCATTCTATGCGACTGTTCTATTGCTAAATGAAATAAAAGGGACAACAGGAAACGCCTACAATGGCTGAAAATTATAATTACATGCCACAATCTGCTAGGAAACTACACGGGAAAAACACAAATAAGACATAAGACAAACGTAAAAAACGATAGGAACTCGGGACATCCGGACTTGGGACGTAACTTACATTCTTTACGTAATAGGGGATATTAACAGGATATTCTTCAGGATTCCGTTAAATTGGCCTTGGGATCCAATGACCTGAAGATATTGCAGGTATACTGGCCTCTCACTGATACTGCCGATGTCTACTGAAATCTATGATAATTCTTTACCAAACCCTTCGGGGAGTTTTGAGTTTGATCTTTATTCCGTAGTGCGATAGTGTTTTACCAGCAGACTAGGCTCCTTGAGCTAGCCGGCAGTTTAGCGGCGAGCACTCCTTGACCCATCTTTCTAAATTACGTTTTGTCTTTTTCTTTCCTTCTCAAGATTGGGGTCTTGGAGTTAGTAGTCTACCTGTATTGGGTTTTATTTGTATGTTTTATTATACCATAGGAAAACGGGATAGAGAAATGGGAGGTTTGGGTACCCATAAACCGGTTTAACCCTACCGCTAGCTCTTGCTATTGCCGGTACCAAGTCCGGCTATCCCGAGTTCCTATCGTTGTCCATGTTTGTCTTTTGTCATTTTATTGTTTTTTTCGTGCGGTTCCCTGGTGGATTGTGGCATGTGATTGTGGTTTACGGCCATTGTAGGTTTCTTATATTAATTGGTACCGGCACTAGCAAAAGCCAGCGGTAGGTTTAAACCGGTTTATGGGTACCCAAACATCCCCTTCATCTGTCCCGTTTCCCCATAGTTTAATAAACATAAGAAAAAAAAACCAATACAGGTAGACTACTAACTCCATGACCACAATCTTGAAAGGAGAGAATATGACAATATGTAATTTTGAAAGATGGGTCAAGGGGTGCTCACCGCTAATCTGCCGGCTAGCTAAAGGAGCCTAGTCTGCTGGTAAAACACTGTCGCACTATGGAAGAAAAATCAAACTCAAAACTTCCCGCAGGATTTGGTCAAGAATCATCATATATTTCAGTAGACATCGGCAGTATCAGTGAGAGACTAGTATGTATGTAAAATTTTCAGGTCACTAGATCTCAAAGCTAATTTAACGGATACAGGCAGAGTATCTTGTCAATATCCCTTATTACGTAAAGAATGTAAGTTACGTCCAAGCTTTTCAGGATTTTTAATCAGTTATCAGTTTCTGGCATTTTTTAACAACATTACCGTAAAAACGAGGATTAGAAATGCCCTTAGTAATAAGTTATTTGCGAGTAACGCCATATTTAGATATTAAAAATTCATATCTGTTATAAAACTTCTTAAAGGTATTCAGCAACTTATGAAATCTGTAACCCTGTTGTAAAAGTTTTGCTGTGATAGTAAGGTTACGTTCATTAAAATCTTCAAGAGTAGAACAGACACGTGCGAATCGTACTAGTTGAAAAATGTACACCCCGTATGATGCAGCTTGAGGAACGTCGCCGTCAAGAAAAGCGAAATTAGTTATAGTGAAATCAAAATCATCCCTTTTATCATATATTTTAGTTTTTATTTTACCAGCGTCAATAATGATAGTTAGATCCAGAAAAGGGCGCTATCCGGAATCATTGTTAGCTTTATTTAATTTCAGTTCTTGTTAGTAAATAATGTCTACATAATCTAAAAACTGGGGATTGTCAATAGTAAGGCTACCGTCAAATAGAAAATAGAAATAAGATTATCACTGTTTTGTATGGTTCCATTTTGAAGTTTTTTCATGAAGTCTCGGTCGTAACAGAACAGAAAAAGATCTGCAATGAGAGATGCACAATTTGTACCCATGGGAATACCTATGACCTGTGGATAAATAGTGTTGCCAAAAACGAACAACAATGTCCGTTTTATGCACATTATCGTTAGCTTATCATTCTATTACATAGTAATGAAGCCTTTACATTTTATATCTTTTTCAGAACAAATATCTGCCGTTGTCTTTATGATGAAACTAATGATAAAATAACATAGTTTAACATATTTCGGTTTATGGATTTCAAAATGTTTTGGTTTAACCTGCACTGAGAGATATAAGTTGTCGAAATGCGCATATGCATAACATAAATTCACTCTTACTTCAGTATTTTGTTGTTTAACATCATTCCCCTTTTGAAAATCATACTTTGAGCATTTCCTCTGAAATCAATCAAACGTCTCACGAATGACGTAAATTGAAGTTCCTTGACAAAAATTTCTATTTACACTCCAATCAGAGAAAAAAGATGGAAAGCAGCTAAACAAAGTTTTACATTGGACCCCATGGAAAAAGTTTCATTTTCATCATCTGCTGTGGAACTCTTGAAGCAAATTTAAAAAAGAAAAAAAAAAACGGTTACAGGAATGACTTTTAGGAGGTCTTTCAAGAAATATCTTATTTCGTTCAGATCCGAAAATACATGACAGACAGGATATCACAATTTTCACCATCAACTCTGAAGCAATTGAAGTAAAGGAGTAGGTGTGATAAGGGCAATTTTTAGTTCATCTACAAATGATTAAAAATTCTCTTGAATGAATAGATGTAATAAACATTTCTTTACTTAAGTTTTTTAAGTTTAACATTGGACCATATGGACAAATTATTATTTGATCAAGTACTCTGAAACAAATTCAACCAAACACTACTGAAATGATGTATGGAAGGTCCTTTACAAAGATTGCACGTTTCAATTTGTTCAGACTCTGCAAAAATGGCGGCCCGTGCGGAACATATTCAAAATTGGCTCATTGCGAAAAAAAAATATGGCCTGCTTTGAACCCTTTGAAGCAAAATGGACAAAGTTGTACTGCAATGACGTACATGTATAAAATGTCTCATACATTTTTGATTGAATCCGACAAAAAATATTGCTGCCAAAAGGAACATATCTGACCATATGATAAAAACATCATTTTTGGTCATCAGCATAGGTATATGGCGGAGAAGCATTTTGCATGTCATGTAAGCGATTCATGGTCACTTTTGTGACCTCTATCAAAAGTATTAAAATAAGTATTGTTACAGAATCCTGTTCTAGAAACGGGCTGTTGCCACTTTGTTTCAAAGTTATAAGTCTGTTCAAATTCATTGTATTATTATTGTATTATTCATTATGTCAGTAAATGGGGTGAGATTCAACCCTACCATTGGCTTTTGCTGGTGCCGGTTCCAAGTCCGGCTGTCCCGAGCTCTTATTGTTGTTTTATTTTTGTCTCATAAGTTTTCTCTTTTTGTAGGCGACTTACCAGAAATGGTAATTGCGCCCTTTTACATATATAATAATTGTACCAGCTTTTTTTAACAAGTGAAATAACATAATTGGTGAGTTTTTTTCCCAATTAATCAAAAAGAAAGTAGTGAAAAAACAAGATAATTTTATGTTCATGTTTTGATAAACAAAAAAGACAAACGCAAGTGTTAGGTTTTACAGATTAATTAATGTACTGAATAAATTTGAATAGTTTATGTGTTCATGTTCCTTTAGTCTGTGTTTTGTATGTTTGGTATTGGCAAGTTCACATTTCTTGTATGCATATAACTGTATTTTGGATAGTGTTCAGTGCTGACTTGTATATGTGTCCCTTTATTTCATTAATAACAAAATTACTGAACAGAATTACCAAAGTCGTAGTAGAAGAGGCCAATAGACAGAGCACTTATAAAACTTATAAATTGCCAACCGCACTAGTCTTGACTTGGTGCAGGTATCTCAAAAGAAATGGTGGGTTAAACCGACTTTTTGGCGCCAAACCTTCCATCCCATATCGGTAGTGTCCGGTAGAAATTCAACAATTGCTACTGACTGGTCGAAAGTCATTGAAATGTTTATTATTGTTTTTCTGTGTCCTCGTTTTGGCCATGTCTTTGGACTTCGATTTTTGTAAATTCCACCCCTTTGTTCCTTCGGTATCCTGTCGTTGTTTTTAATCCTAAGACAAAACCAATTAAAATCGATGATGCATGTTACTTCTCTCAGATCCCTCAAACCAGACCAAGGTGAAAGTTTGAAAAACATATATTTCATCTCTTTGTCAACAGATATCGCAACGGCAAATCTGTATCACAAGCATCATCGACGTAGAGGATGATAACAATTTAGAGGTGAAACAGCGGCAGTAGAATATCGAAGGAACAAAGGAGTGTTTTTTTTTTACAAAGACATGGCCAAAACGAGAACATAGAAAACAATGACGTTAGACAGCTACAAATCACAGAAATAAAAACACAACATTCTAAACAAAGGATAGACCCCAACCCCTCAGATATGTATCATTCAAAAAGCAATATGCTTTATCTGATTTATGCAGTCGGCCCTGACGATTGCGTGGGATGTATGAATTCTCAACTGTACGGATGTATAGATACTAAACGGTGTAATTCGGTAGAGTTTGAGTGTTTAAAAAGACAAAACGTAACAAGCGAGCTGGAATATAGTCCCAGTTAATTTGCATTAGTTTTCGCATAATTTGATGTTTAATATACATACATCATGTTGAAGGCCTCATGGTGACTTCAAGATGAAGAACAACAATAAAAGCGTTGTTCCTTTGCTTGTTTTTACCATGTATTTGTAGAGACTTTGTCTCATGTGCATTTACTCCATATCCTTTTATTCACCATACATAAAATCATCATTGTTTCTTTGATAGATACTGTTGCTGGAGTCGCGTTTTCCTATTTCAAAGATCATTTGGCATTCTCGTGGTTTTCTTACCTACCTAATTATTACGGTTTCATTATTGATTGTTTCAACGGGTGTGAATGCTACGATTCTACATTCTTCATGAGTATATAATTTACCATTTATTGTGACTATTTTAAAAAAATATCCAGTTTTCAGTTATACAAAAAAAAATAACGAAGGTACTCTTAATTAAGTTTCTCCATATTGCCATTTCAACAACTAATGTCTCTTCAGTGCAGATAAATTCTGAAGATTTGGAAGATCTTTAACTTACAGATGTTTGAAATAGGACAGACAACAAATAACCAAATATATTCATAAATAAGACAAGAGACAAGCGTGAACAACGATAGGAACTCGGGACAGCCTGAACAACGATAGGAACTCGGGACAGCCTGCCTTGGTACCGACACTAGCAAAAGCCTGGTGTAGGGTTAAACGAATCAATGGATATCTAACATTTTTTTTATCACTCTCGTTTCCTTATAGTATAATACACATACGAATAAACCCCATTCAGGAAGACTACTATCTATATGACCACAATCTGGAAAAGAGAAAAAAGGACAAAACGTAATTTTGAACGATGGGTTAAGGGTTGCTTGCAGATAAACTGCCGGATAGCTGAAGGAACCTATAGTCTCCTGGTAAAACACTGTCGCACTACGGAAGAAAAATCACACTCAGAACTTCTCGAAGGATTTGGTCAAGAATCATCATATATTTCAGTTTACGGCAGTATCAATGAGAGGCAAGTATATAAGTAAAATTTTCAGGCCACTAGATCTAAAAGTAAATTTTACGAATGCAAGCAAAATACCTTGTCAATATCCCCTATTACGTTATGAATATTAGTTGCGTCGCAGTTTATCTGGATTTTTATTCAGTTTCTGTCATTTTCTAACATCATTTCCGTTAAAAACAGGATTAAATAGTCCTTGTAATAAGCTGTGTGCGAATAACCCCATATTTAGATATTAAATATTCATATCTTTTATAAAACTTCTTAAATATATTCAACAACTTGTGAAATCTGAAACCCTGTTTTAAAAATTTGGCTGTAATAGTAAGGTTATGTTCAGCAAAATCGTCAAGTGTAGGACAAACGCGTGAATATCGTACAAATTGAGAAAAATACATCCCGTGGGATGGAGCAAAAGGAATGTCGCCGTCCAGAAAATTTGAATTCAAAATCAACCCTTTTTCTACATATTTTAGTTTTATGTCAGTGATGAAATTTTTAGATCCAGAAGAGGACAGTATTTTGAATAATTGCTAGCTTTATTTAATTCAGTTCTTGTGGGTAAATGATGTCTACATTATCTGAAAACTGTGGATTGTCAAAATGTCAGGATATTGTCATTATCATTGTAAATAGATATAAGTGTGTCACTGTTTTGTATGGTTCCGTTTTGGACTTTTTCATGAAGTCTCGTTCGTAACAGAACAGAAAAAAGTCTGCGATGAAAAGTGTACAATGTGTACCTATGTGAATACCAATGGCCTGTTGATAAATAGTGTTGCCAAAACGAACACATGCGACTCTATGCAGACCTGGAAAATTCTAATAGAGGCAGATCTTACGCGTCTTTAAAGCATGGCATATATATTGAAACGTATCTATTAAACCTAAATGTACCTGACAGAGTAACCTTTTGTCAATTTAGATGTTCAAATTTCAAAATACCCGTTGAAACTGGGAGATGGGAAAATATTCCATTTGAAGAACGAATTTTTATTCTCTGTCATTTGGATATGATAGGTGATGAATATCATTATTTATTCATATGTAATAATGACCAAATTAAAGCATTAAGGGAAAAATATATACCTGTTTATTACATAGATCGCCCAACAATTTATAAAATGCATGGACATTTATCCCTCTGCAATATTATGGTATTGTCAAAATTGTGTATGTTTTTGAGACAGTTTGAAAAAATAATTTCATAAATAGTATAATATGTATAAAAGTTATGTTTTATTTGTTTTTATATATTTATGTTTATTTATATGTATGTATGTGCCTTGTCTGTAACCAATGTGTATATATTTATATATTTGTCCTCTTGTAGCACGTATACTGTGCCTAAGTTGAAATAAACTTGTCTTGTCTTGTCTTATGATGTCCAGCAAAAGTCATATCATCACAATAATTATTGTTTGTAATATTACAGAAGAGTCCTTGCATTTTGTTAGAACAAATAAACAAAGTACATTCTGGTATTTTATTTTGTCATTTATGTTATGTCTCTTTATACAACATGGTGTTAGAGATAAAAAAGAAGAAAAAAAAGGCAAATCTAGTGAAATCTAGGGAAACCTTTCCTTCTTGGTCGACTTCATTAAGCTGGGACGAAATCTTGCAATTAAATTTGAAAACTGGGTACTGTTGTTATTACTCGCTGTTTTATATTTATGTTTTCATATTAGAAAAAAATATTAAAATGCATATGTAGAGTGTGCACTTTGTAAATACAAATAATTAAAGACAGAGGCACCAAAGAGTAAAAAATACTGACGAATATCTTCAATAAAAATATAAATTCTTGTGAAGTAATTCTAATTAATCGTTTTCCATTCAGAATATTTGTTGACTCAAAAAAGGGAGATACCAAAAGTAATGTATTGTTACGGTAGAATCTTGAGGTGACCCTTGTGTGTAATGTTGAAGATTCAAATGCTAAAAGTCAATTTTATCTGTGTTAAAATGATTGGAACTTTTCACAGGAGAAACGATGATAAAAAGTTATAACAATATTTTATATGACATTATCTTTGATCTTGATACTTACAACTTTAAGGAAACACTAAACATTCTTTGCGGAAATATTGAAAATTTAGCCAATAAAAAACGAATGATTCCACAAATTGTTGGTTATGTTATTGATTATTAAATATAAATATGTTACAAAACAACGTTTAAATTTTATTATACAATTCTACAGCTGTGTTAAACAGAATTAATCCGATTTTAATATGCAGAAAACAAATGTCAAACACCATGCACGTTATGTATATTAAAATAGAAATTGAACGATTATAACTATATTTTAGAAAAGTTCACAAAGGCTGTGTGAGTGCTTGTTTGTTAGTATGGTATTATGGATAATAATAGCTGGACTGATTTTCTTACAGATCGGCAGAAGTTACGAAAATGAAGGTATGTCTACCACAGTTCTTTGACACTAAGATCATAATTACGTAATATGTTACTTTCATAATGGCTGCGAATACATTCCTCACGACACGCTTTAAATTAAAACATCCGGGCACATATGAATAGTACCCGGAAATTAGTAATTTTTTTTACGGAAAATATGACTATTCAAACAAATATTTCAACATCACATAATGGAGGAAAATGTTTTCACATTTTAATTTGTTATGTGATTCCCGAAATTACATGAAAATTGAAATAAGGAGACGTTCCGACGTTCCCCGCTAATAAGAGGACGGAATTGATATGAGCTTAAGAGCTTGTTTTAATTGCAAGTTATTCATTTGTGTAAACTGATAATGTATGTTATATGTAAACTTAATAAATAAAATATTTTACATGTACATGACGTCAACACTTGATGTAAAAAAAAAGAAAAGAAAAACAAAAAAAAAACAAAAACAAAAACAAAAACAAAAAAACAAAAACAAAAAAAACACAAAAAAACAACCCCCCAAAAAAACAAAAAACAAACGAACAAACAAAAAAAACAACCCCCAAAAAAACAAAAAACAAACGAACAAACAAAAAAAAACAAAAACAAAAACAAAAAAACAAAACAAAACAAAACAAAAAATACAAAAAAGTAAAATTCAAAAAAACTTTCTCGTAAAGTCATATTTTTTTTTCAGCCAAATCCAACATTATTCAGGTATTCCCAGTGTATACAGAATAGAAAAGAAATCACCAGTCTGCATTATAATCAATCATAACCATACTATATTTTAGGGATAAAACTTTACTTTTACCGACTTATTGTCAAGTTACCTTGTACCTGTAGTAAATGCAACTCTAAACATGAAAATATTAATGGAATGTTTTCCTGGAATATGTTTTTACTAAATTTTTGGTCAAATGTTCGTTAATTATTTCAATAAAACTGGAGCTATAATTATGATTACGATGCGACAAAATATGGCCAATGTTGACAACTAAATTTATATGATTTTTTAGTTGGTTTTATCTCAGGGTTAGCAAAAGACATTTACCAATCAGCTACCTAACAGATCTTTCAAAAACATATATGCCTCACTTACCGTATGACGGGTGTTGTTAACAGAGCATGACATGCTTACCCTTCCGGAGCACCTGATGTCACTCTCAGTTTCACTGGAGTTCACACTGTGAGTGCCTTTGTTTTGAATGTTGTGATTTTTATTTCTGTGCTTTGTGTCTGTCTGACGTCATTGTTTTCTGTATCTAATGTCATTATTTTCTGTGTTCTCGTTTTTGGATTTCGATTTTTGTAAATTCCACTCCTTTGTTCCTTCGGTATTCTACTGCCGTTGTAATATATATTTTGTTGATATCTATATATCCTTCTGTCTGTTCAACGCTTGCAATATAAATACTTTGGTAAAGGACATTTTAATTGTTTTATTTCTACTTTTATTGAAAAAAAATGGAATATGTCCTAATTTATCATAAACATCAGAAATGATTATAGCGAAAAAAATGAAATGGTAAGAAATGTATGAAGGCAAATACTGACTCTATATCGGAGGGCCGATTGTGTGTATTTCTTCGTCTGCGTTTGGGGGAAAGTCATGCCTTTTTAATAAAGAGGATTGGATCACCTTTTGGCTATTAAACAACGTTAAAATATATTTTGCAGACCCTCTGGAAATAATTCATGACTACGGCCTACTTTTGTTTATATTTATGCTACTTTCTCGTTATGGAAATTACCTAAAATTACATGAAATCATACAATGAACTTTCATATTTCATTTTTTCTGATTGTAAGTAATCAGCTGTAACATTATACCTGTGGATAATGTCAGGTTTATTATTTTTCGTCTCAAGTGCTTCCTGTTTTTCATGCTGCTTAATAATAAACCATTGTAACATATGTTCATATGTCAGATCTAAAAAGCAAACACTCTCGGAGAAACCCCAACAAATGAAGATTTTGTAATTAAAGGTTTTTTTTAGATTGCTGACGTTTTACAAAAAAATACGAAAAGTGACATTATATAATTTGTTTTGCTTGTTTGTAGTTGTAATTTTGTTTTTTTTCCTTTTTACCTGTTACAATGTCCTCCTCTGTTCATCCTTTTCACAGATCTTTGGATAGATCCAGAGTTGATTACTGACTGACAAACACCGACTGTGACAAAACCTGACTTTTCACTGGCAGTTTGACGGGTGCTACTCGTGAAACATATCATGCTTACTTTTTTGGAGCACCAGATGATACCTTACTTTTTGTAGGGGTTCACACTGTTAGTGCTTTAGTTTTGTGGCGTTCATTTTTCTTTATTTGTTTTGTCCTAGTTATGTCCGTGTTGGATATGATTTTTGAATTCCCCCTTTCATCACTTGCCGATGTATTATACCCGTTCACCTATACTTTGCACGTCTGCATTTGCGAAACCAGCATTTACCATGTAAAATTAATCCGTACCATACTATATCTGTTAAGAACATCACCCATATTCATTGTATCGTTGTGAGAAAAATAAAAAAGACAAAACACAATGCATCATACACCAAGAGTTCGTTTCTATGAAAATAAAACACTTTTATCTTAAGGATGGTCACTCCTGAAGTTTATTATATCAAGGTTTTAAAATTAGTATCTTTATTTATATTAAGATCGATCATACATCATTTTAAGCAAAAAATATTGATAGGTCAGTGTGCCCGTTTTTTGAGATTTAAGTACCTAAAATTTTGGCGGGAAACTGAACTCCTCTTGATTTTTCATTTATATTGCATTAAGGCAATCACCCTTTGGAATACAATGAAGATATATCAAGAATTTCATCAAATTCTGTCAAAAGTTTATTCAAGATGTATAGAAAGAAATGTGGGGGTCAGTGTGCAAAATTTTCTAATGCACCATGATGGATAAAATAAGAGAATTCCGAAAGTCAGAGTCAGTTTCAAAAACCTGAGGAGTGACCATCCTTAATGAATTGTCTAGTAAATATTATTCGTTTTAAACTTTTATAAAACTTAGGAGTATTTTTCCTCATACAGCCTTTCAATGCTGGATTTTATTTCCACTGAGAAGTAAGAACCGAACCGTCAATCCAAAACGAATAATCCAAGGACAATTTCAACATTGGAAACAACAGCGACAGATACAAAATATGAGTACGGAACAGAAAAGAAAAATGAAGTCACACACACACACACACCTGCTTTTTATAGTTCAACATGTCAAATCCAGTAGTAAAGTAAAATCCGGTAGAGAAAACAAGAATTTAGCTTTAAAGGGAAAGATCTGTTGTCATTTTGAAACAGGCATAGCGATCCACAAGATGGTGATGTCGACCGTAAAACTTCTGGAGAGATCACTTCAAGTTTTTGGTATTGTTTAAGTAGCCTATTTGTGAGCAACCGGGCTCTATCAAGGAAATCAATCTATAGAACACAGGTTCTTGAATAGAACAGGCCATAAGACAACTAGGTAGGGGAGGTTTGGCTAGCCATGAAACTGGTTTAACCCACCATTTATTTTGAAATGTCTGTACCAAGTCAGGATCATTGCTGTCGACAATTTTTCCGGTGGTTTGCACCTGATTTGTTTTTTATCTTGAGGACTTCAGCTCTTGACCACTCTGTTCTGTAATGCTGTTATTACCCCCATTTACTCCTGTTTAGGTTCATTGATTTAAGTAAGTTTAATGACTCAGCAATTACTAGTACTTCATAAACCAACCCATGACACTGCAGCAATCATCATTTTTATGGGTTAAATTTCTAACAACTGAGTTCATGATGGACATCTGACATTTTGTCTTCAGTTTTGTACCATTTCTATATCCTTGAAGATAGTCTGAAATTTATAAGTTATACTGTTTGTTATTACAGATGTTTGTACATCAGATGTTTGTATGACTGAAGATTGTATAATAGCAGGTAACATTATAAACATACTGCTTTCAGTGGAGGGTGTAATGGATACCATACTAAAAAAATATCACGTGAAGAAAAATATCACCCGAGACAGAGTCGGGAATGCCTTCCTTTAACCTGATTACTGAATAAATTATATGTTTTTTCTTGAATCAAAGTGCTAATAGCACTAATGGAACGATTGGACTCTATGTTTCTTTAAAACAATATTTACAATTATGTGTGTCAAACAGAATCCAGTACTATCCCAACCAATTTTTGATTTACTTAGAACTAATCTCTACTGCAGGAAACAATCTATGAAATATATTATGTGTTATATAATTCATATATAGAAGATTATTAAATGTGTTTTAATTTGCAGCCTGTGTTAAACTACTTGCCATATTTTGCCAGACTAGAACACTCATATAATTTACAAGATACATAAACAGTGGCGCATCTAGACTTTTGATAAAATAGGGGGCGACCCATAATTTTTCAAAAAGGGGGTCAAGAACCAAATTGTCCGAAAAAACCCCTAGGAATTTAAAATTTGTTCCAACCTAACGGGGGCCGCCCCTCCCCAAATTCTGCCACTGATAAATGAGCACCAACTTAGGACTACTTAGGTTGCAGATATTTTTAAAAATAAAATACAAAGTCAAGACAACATTACCTTATAAAAAGACACAAAAATGGAGCATTCCATATTCAGCAAATTAAACAAAATATTGAATCTGGTTCTAATGTTAATCTTAATTAGTGTATTTTCATGACTTTAATTGTTAGATGAAATAACAAATATATAATATATCAAATGATAT
>MJUU01023293.1:37116-60487 GCA_002080025.1 Modiolus philippinarum
TTAAGGTTTACATGTTATAAATTGGAATAGATATCGTTGTCGGCCAGTGGATGCATCGATTCTGGTCAATATTACTTGCACATATCACTTAGAACCGTTCAAAGCTTAAATGCGATATTATTGCAGGGATATTTGCCATTTAACCTTTTCGCAAGTGTACACGTATTTATTAGTCTCTCTTAAAGTGTCTTGATTGTTAAAATGGTAATATTTTTTGTCAATTTCTTTTAAATATACAGATTCGAGTCCTGAGAATCGTCTATGTCTACATTGTTGTGCAAGGGTACTGTAATGGAACACGGTTGTTCCAATAATTATATTTTCTGTTGAATCAATCAAGTAGGCTCAATTTCCTGTCCCGGTCCATTTCTTCCCTTGTTTAGTGGCAATCAGGAATATTTGCCCCATTTTTTTTCTTCATTTCTTTGTTGTATTTTATTAGTTGATTACTTATTCTCGCCCTGATATGGCCGAGATGTTGCTCACTGGACGTTGAACTCTGACTTATCAATTAATTATTTGGAAGTTTTAATCATTGTACACAGAGCGTCAAAGATATTTTACCTGGGTTTGTTTGTACATGCACAAACGAAGGGAATGATTTTTTTGTTTGGATTGGCGCGAAAGGAATAAATGCTAAGCTTTTGATAGTGAAATTTTGAGATTGTCTTTTGAATGTTTTCACATACAGAGCCCCTTTTAACGTGAGATTGTCGAGTTAGGCTAGACACACCACCGTGAATTTACCCTGTAAATTTCCTCTAAATTAAGTACACATTACGTATAATTGGATTCAGGTTGTATCTCTCCGTGAATCAAACGGATTTGGCGTGGTAATTCCAGCCAGTAGTCACACACATACTGGCATAGTTTGTTGTCAGCCAATTTCAGATTCTACTTGAGATACAAAAGGTTAAGCTAGCTGGATCCGGTCCAGCATAGTAAATTCACGCGCTATCTAACCAGTTGCCTATCACAATATAGTCATGTACACTGACAGCACAACCGGGGACACCATCCCCAAAGATGAACATGATCAGTTGAACACCAGTCCTGATGATACGGCGGGGGACATTCCCCACATTCAGAAACATGAGCTTACGGAGCTTCCCTCCGAACCTAGAACACGGAGTCTTACTGAAAAGGGTAGAGACCTCTACGACAAGCAACAGGAAAAACACGTTGCTAAAATAACGCCTCTCTGGGATATTGTCGAATCTTTCATTGAGGAGATGAGCCAAGAGATGACAGATAAGAACGTCGTTCAAAGACTGGAGAGACGTCTGATTTCCGCCTACGGGAAATACACACGGCAGTCCGACATTTATGTCGAATTTCTACAAAGTTGGCGTACGACTGTGGCTAACAGAGACCTGGAAACTCACCAGGATCTCTTGGACCTGAACCAAAGAGTATACGATGAAGCTCGGGAACAGCTACAGGATATTAGTGCTGAACTAGCCACAACATCGTCAACGACCAAGATGACAGTTCGCTCTAAACATAGATCAGTGAAAACACGTAGTTCACGGGACACGAGTCCCGCTTATTCGACAAGCACAGAAAGCTCGGCAAGACAAAAACGAGCAAAGGCGGACGGTGCCAGAGCGAAAATGATATTTGCCCGAAAGCAAGCACAGCTTCTAAAACAACAGGCCGAGTTTAAGGAGCAGACCGAAATTAAACAGGAAGCCCAAGAACAGCAAGTCAAACTTCAACAGGCTGAATTAGAGCAACAAGACAAACTTCGACAGGCTGAATTAGAGCGACACGCCAGACTTCAACAGGCCGAATCTGAACGTAAAGAAACTGAATTCAAAGTAGAATTGGACCTTTTAGCAGTAGAACAGGAGGCAGCTGTCGCCGAGCCCGAAGCACGAGCTCACGAGCTCGAAGACGAAGACGGCCACAGTCAGGATCTGGATGATGTTCTAGCAGAACAGACTATAGACCCCATGATGCGAGTGAAAGAATTCATTGCTGATCAGGCTAGTGCTGTTAAACCTGAAGTGCCTGAGAATATTGACACAACTGAGAAAAGTTTCCTGAGGGCGACCCATCAAGATCAAACGAGTCCTATCCAACCGGTAGTAACAAAATCTAAGAATGTCACCTATACAATTCCCGATACTCGACCTCCAGCGACGTTTTGTGAGTTCCCCAAAAATATACAATCTACGACCCCGCAGAGTAACCATGGCAACCCCATACTATTTCAAAGCCCAGGGTGGTGTCCGCATGGTCAGGGTTTGATAACTCAGAGGTTAAATCAAAGAAGCCCATATCAACAAGTTTTGATCCCCAACGAGGACAACTCCCGTTTACTCGGGAACTCAACCTATTACCTCAACCTTAAATGCCCATACCAGCAGTGCAACATGCACCAATCACAGATATGCCATTAACTGGTCAAAGCAGACCAAGTGGTGCACAAACTCAGGATGTAACGAAGTTACTGCTACAGAGGGAGGCCTTGTCTATCGGGCTTACAAAGTTTAAAGATAACACAGAGAATTATCTGGGTTGGAAATCCAACTTCTTAGCTACGATTGATGAATCAGGCGTTTCTGAGAGAAAAAAGCCAGACCTAATGGTTAAATGGTTAAGACCAGAATCGTCCAAACATGCTGAGAGCATACAAATCTGTAGTGCCGATAATCCGTCCTTTGGTTTAAAGGAACTGTGGACATGTCTAGATAAATTATATGGGGCGCCTGAGATGTTAGAGGTTCATTGAAGCAGAAGTTGGATAAATTTCCGAAACTGACTAATAAAGATTCTAAGCGTCTTTATGACCTGCACAACATCCTAACCGAGATCCAGTTTGTCAAGAGAAATCCAGCATTCGCAAACTTACTCGCATACTTCGACTCGTCGTCAGGAGTGAAACCGATAGTCGGTAAATTACCGTTTGGGCTCCAGGAGAAATGGAGCGCGAGGGCAGTTGGCTATAAAGTCAAGCATAACGTGCCATTTCCACCATTCACGGAATTTTGCAATTTCATATCTGAAATGTGCACACTCAAGAACGATCCCGCCGTAACTCTGGACTACGATATCCAAACCACCACCGCCGTGCGCGGTTCCGGCTTATGAATAGGCCCGCAGCATCCTCTGAGCTTGGAGTATGAGTCGTCCTAACAGAGGACCCCGAGGGAACCCCGGGATATAGAAATAGGACCTAGTATCTCCGGCTTGCGGGGTGTGACCCCTCCTAAACGGAGGCTGACCCCGAGGGTCCCGGGATATAGAAATAGGACCCATTCCGTGGTTGTGCGGGATTAATAAATACACAACCCATCTTTCGGATGGGATGTAAACTCAGGTCCACGTGTTGGAAGAAATGCCACGCTTCCTGCACGTTAAAGAACCCTTGTAGCAAGCTCTTTTTGGGGTGGTCCGTAGGTGATCGGCTACAAGGCTAAATTCCCCGCCCTTGACGATTTCACCCTACTTTTCCAGTGGCAGTCAGAATTTCCCGTCCCATGGCCCTTTCCATACCCACATGATTTATTTATTAACAAACTTGTTCTCGTCTTGATATAGCTGAAATATTGCTGAGTAGACGTTAAACAATATTCAATCAATCAATCATTCCAAACCACCAAGAAGCCAGCTTCTCAGCCTACTCAGCAGCAATCTATGAGTAGACCTAGAATCACCACACGCAAGACTGAGATAGACAGAAATATGGATGTAGCATCCGGTAAAGATACTCTAGATGTCTGCATCTTACACAAGGTAAATCACCCATTGAATAAATGCAGGGGTTTTAAAGCCAAATCACTAGAGGAACGCAAGAAATTGCTTAAAGAGAATAACGTATGCTACAAATGTTGCGAGTCAACAGCTCATATCAGTCGTAATTGCTCAGCAAGAGTCAAGTGCAAAAACTGTGGCAGCGAATCGCACCCTACTGCATTGCACGTTGTGAAAACCAAGAATTCGACTGTACCAACCCGCTCACCTGCACAAAAGCATGGCGGGGAGTCGCAAGTTAAAAATAAGTCGATGGATAGTGACACAGTTAGTAATAAATGCACAGAGATATGTGGGTACAGTGGCAAGTCATGCGCCAAGATATTGCCAGTGAATGTATACCACAGGGATGAGCCCGACAAGGTTGTCAAGCTATATGCCATTATCGATGAACAAAGTTACAGGTCTTTGGCTTCATCAGAGTTCTTCAGCTCGTTCAACGTACAAGAGCAACCCGTTAACTACAGCTTATCAACATGTTCGGGTACAGTTCTGACCTCAGGTCAGCAGGGAAGGAACTTCATCCTGGAATCAGTGCACGGCAATGCGCATTTTAATCTACCACCGCTCCTTGAATGTGATAATATTCCCAACAATCGGGATGAAATCCCGACACCAGAAGTAATGCAACATCACTCGCACCTTAAAGACATAGCGTGCAACATTCAGCCAATTGATGACAACTGTAAGATAATGTTATTAATTGAACGGGACCTTCCCGCGGCACACCATATACTCGACCAGCGCAAAGATGAAGACAGCGACCGCGCCCCATATGCGCAACAACTGCATCTAGGCTGGGTAGTCATAGGAGAAACCTGCCTAGATAAGCTGCACACGCCTGCACATGTGAATGTCAACAGAACTCATGTAACCCCAGATGGGCAACATACAAGACTGAAACCTTGTACCAACCAGTTCGAGGTCCGGGAACGTCATTTCGATCAAGTTCAGGACGAAATAAAATGTGAACGTAAGGAAGACATAGGAGTTAACCTTTTCGAAAGGACTAAAGATGACGACAAACAGGGGATGTCTTACGAAGACAAGATGTTCCTTGATATAATGAATAAGGAATTTAGCCGTAGTTCCACCGGAAACTGGGTAGCCCCTTTGCCCTTCAAATCTCCAAGATTGCCATTTCCAAACAATCGGAGTCAAGCAGCTCGTCGTGCTGAATTATTAGGCGCAAGCCTGAAGAAAAATCCAGTCAAACGGGAACATTTCCTAGAATTCATGAAAAAGATTTTAGATAACAGTCATGCCGAAGTCGCTCCACCTCTGCGTGAAAATGAGGAATGTTGGTACCTGCCGTTTTTTGGGGTGTACCACCCTAAGAAACCAGAACAGATTCGTGGAGTTTTTGATTCTTCGGCCATACATGACGGAGTATCCTTGAATAGTGTCCTTTTGTCTGGTCCTGACCTGTCAAATAGTCTACTTGGCGTACTCCTTCGCTTCAGGAGAGAGATGATAGCTATTTCAGCGGATGTGCAACACATGTTCCATTGTTTTGTTGTTGATGAAAAACATCGAAACTATTTACGGTTCTTCTGGTATAAGGATAACGACATAGAAAAGGGTCTAATCGAGTATAGAATGAGAGTTCATGTTTTCGGGAATAGCCCGTCACCTGCTGTCGCTACATTAGGCTTAAGGAAAACTGCATACGCTGCAGAACCGACATATGGAAAGAATGTTACTGAATTCGTAACCCGCGATTTCTAAGTCGATGAAGGGTTAACGTCCTGCCCAGATAAAGAACAGGCTATTGAGCTTTTGCAAGATACAAAGAATGCCCTTAAGGAGTTCGGGAATCTCAGACTACACAAGTTTGCCTCAAATAGTCCCGAAGTTATGGCCGCATGTCCTGCGAGTGATCTAGCTTCAAACCTTAAAGATTTAGACTTGGAATCTGATGATAAACCGTTACAACGGAGCTTAGGGCTTTGTTGGGATTTGAACACTGACCAATTCCTGTTCCAGATATCTTCAGACGACAAACCAATAAATCGGAGAGGGATACTTTCTATCATCAACAGTATCTACGATCCTTGCTCCCGTTATCATTCGCGGGAAACTTCTGCTTCGAGATTTAATATTGGAGACGGTCGACTGGGACCAGCCTGTTTCAGAAGACATAGCCTATGAATGGGAAACATGGAGAAACTCTCTTAAAGATATTGAGACTTTACGGATACCACGTGCATACGTGAGAAACCTTAGCAAAACAGTGACCAGAGAGCTACATGTATATTCGGATGCCGTAGCAGCCGTTGTGTACCTTAAAACGATAGACAGAGATGATAGCTCATAACTGGGCTTCGTAATGCGAAAAGCAAAGGTCGCTCCTAACAACGGGCATACCATTCCACGTAAAGAACTGTGTGCAGCTGTTCTCGGTGTGGAGATTGCACAATCTGCCGTAGAACATTTGGACATGAAAATAGATACTGTAAAATATTACACGGATAGCAAAGTGGTCTTGGGATACATCTGTAATGAGACGAGAAGGTTCTACATCTATGTTGCCAATAGAGTAGAGAAAATCCGAAAGTACAGTACCCCGGAACAATGGAACTACGTTCGTTCCAACAGAGAACAATCCTGCTGATGCAGGCACGAGATCGATAAAAGCCCTAGAAATTCATCAAAGCGAGTGGCTACTCCGACCCAAACAGCTGTTGGCTTCGGTCAACGAGCAGAAATCCACAGAAGACCATGATCTCGTCAGTCCAGAATTGGACAAAGAAGTCAGACCAGTGGTCAAAACTGCTAAGACAAATACTGTCACAGAACGACATGATATTGGAACGAACCGCTACGAAAGGTTCTCAAAGTGGTCAACGCTTGTTAGAGCAATAGCACTATTGAAAGACTTAGCCCGTAAACGCAGGACACAGAAATTGGGGTCAACAACCTGCGCAGATAAAGACGCAGAAGATTTCATCTTAAGGTCTGTGCAACATGAAGTGTACAAAGATGAGATCAACCAAATTGAACGAAGGAAACCTTTCCCTAAAGGTAGTCAGCTAGCAAACCTTAACCCAATCATTGACAAACATGGGTTGCTAAGGGTAGGTGGGCGTGTCAATAAATCCGACCTAACCCTAAGGGAAAAGAAACCTATTATTGTTCCTGGACGTCACTACATAGCTACGCTCTTGATCGGGTATTACCATGATAAGATAAAACACCAAGGGGACATTTCACAGATGGAGCCATTAGGGCTGCGGGATTCTGGATTACAAGTGCGAAACGCCAAATATCATCATATATCTACAAGTGTGTAATATGCCGGAAGTTACGGGGAAAGACAGAATGCCAAATTATGGCTGACCTACCTCAAGACAGACTTGAACCAGTACCCCCGTTCACTAATATAGGTGTTGATGTTTTCGGTCCCTGGGCCGTAGTAGCATGTAAAACACGCGGAGGTCAAGCTAATTCCAAAAGATGGGCAGTTTTATTTACCTGTCTAGTCACAAGAGCCGTTCATATTGAACTGATTGCCGAGATGACTTCTTCAGCCTTCATTAATGCTTTGAGAAGGTTCGTTGCGGTTAGAGGAGAAGTCAGGATAATACGTTCAGATAGAGGAACAAACTTTGTAGGGGCTGTCGACGATCTGGACGTAAAAGCGGTCAACGTAGAGGATGGACCTATGAGAGACTACTTACACAAATCAAAAGCAGTTTGGGTTTTTAACCCGCCCCATTCATCTCATATGGGTGGAGTCTGGAAAAGAATGATTGATGTCGCCAGAAGGATCCTAGACTCAATGCTGATGAACGAGACATATAAAGTTCTAACCCATGATGTGTCAATTCAAGACCTTTAGTACCAGTATCCACTGATTCTGAAGCCCCATTGATTCTCACCCCGGCAATGCTACTCACTCAAAAAACTGACTATGTCTATGCCTCAGACAAGCTGGGCGATTTCAGCGTACGAGATTTGTATCTTGCTGAATGGAGACGGGTTCAAGCTCATGCCAAAATGTTTTGGACCCGCTGGCAGAGCGAATATCTGCCACTGCTCCAAAAACGCCAAAAGTGGCAAACGGTGCAACGGGACTTCAATGCGGGAGACGTCATCCTGCTGACAGACAAGAACACCTGCAGAAGCAGTTGGCCGATAGGTGTTATCACGAAAACCTGCCAGGGATCCGATGAACATATCAGAAAAGCTGAAGTAAGAGTGATTGTCGATGGAAAACCGACAACATACCTTCGTCCGATCACGGACATGATTCTTCTTATTGAAGAAAACTGTACATAAAGTATATATTTAACTTGTAACAATAGATTTTGCTGTGTGATGGATTCAACAATTCATTTATTTCATATTTTGTTTTATGATAAGTATAAATATACTAGTACTTATTAAAAGTTATGGTAATATCACTAGGATATTAGGCGGGGAGTGTAATGGAACACGGTTGTTCCAATAATTATATTTTCTGTTGAATCAATCAAGTAGGCTAAATTTCCTGTCCCGGTCCATTTTTTCCCTTGTTTAGTGGCAATCAGGAATATTTGCCCCATTTTTTTCTTCATTTCTTTGTTGTATTTTATTAGTTGATTACTTATTCTCGCCCTGATATGGCCGAGATGTTGCTCACTGGACGTTGAGCTCTGACTTATCAATTAATTATTTGGAAGTTTTAATCATTGTACACAGAGCGTCAAAGATATTTTACCTGGGTTTGTTTGTACATGCACATACGAAGGGAATGATTTTTTTTGTTTGGATTGGCGCGAAAGGAATAAACGCTAAGCTTTTGATAGTGAAATTTTAATATTGTCTTTTGAATGTTTTCACATACAGAGCCCTTTTTAACGTGAGATTGTCGAGTTAGGCTAGACACACCAACGTGAATTTACCCTGTAAATTTCCTCTAAATTAAGTACACATTACGTATAATTGGATTCATGTTGTATCTCTCCGTGAATCAAACGGATTTGGAGTGGTAATTACAGCCAGTAGTCACACACATACTGGCATAGTTTGTTGTCAGCCAATTTCAGATTGTACTTGAGATACAAAAGGTTAAGCTAGCTGGATCCGGTCCAGCATAGGTACTATGGAGAAATCATTTGGTCGCATCCTATGAAATATTTTCTATCAGACCGACTCTAGAAATTTCCTTTTGCTTTACTCCTGATTGGAATGAAAGCTGTGTCCCAGGTCAGACAGAAATTCTTTTTTGGTAAACAAAATTTATCGTTATACGCTAATTTTCTTTTTGTAGAGTACCGCGAACTTTAAATGCGTTTTTCATCACTTTGTGTAGAGATAAAGCAACTCGCAGCATAATGTGACTGTAGCAAATAAACAAATGTATATAAAGACAGGAGTGTTGACAAAAAATTACTCTTGACATACTTTTTATTCCTGTCCTATGGAAAACAAGACAAGATTCCAATGAAACAAATCCCATTAAAATCCGATGAACATTGGAAATGAGATAATTTCTAAAAAACAATAGTTTGAGCCTTTTGGCTTCAATATCTCAGAAATGATCAAAAGTAGTATGTCAAATTCTTTGACAAACTACCTAAAGCTTGCTTAAGGAATCCCAAGACCTAAAAAGCGTTTTAGTTTGATAAAAAAACACTGTCATAGTTCGCGAAATCTCTAAGTCCTGTCAGTCCTGACTGGCAAAAATGTCGTAGGACTGACTGTTATAGCATGATTGCCAGTCCCATGTCTGACAGCATTTTCTATCATTTCCATAATGCAGACGACTGTCTGGAAATCCTCAGGACTGACATATCATTTTGTTCTGTCAGTCCTGTGACTGGCGGTGTAAAAATATTTTTCGCGAACTCTGAACTGTGTAAAAAAATTCAGGTTCCTTTTGGCCCCTATAAATCGAAAATTGTTATTACACAATGAAGCAATAAAAAATCTGAATAATTTCTGTCATATTATTTTTCATAATTATTTACCGACTTAGAATTGATGAAATATTTTTTTTGTAATTCATCCTCTATAATGCCCATTTTCCCCTTAAATAGTTCATGTTGCGGCATACTACTAATTGTCCAACGAAAACAGATGAAGAAACATTATCAAAATATGTGATGAACAATATCTGTATCTGTATGGTTACAGTGCAGGAACTAAGGGTGGTTTTAAATACACTGGAAGGAGAGCTGTTGGATAATCCAACTATAGGAGGGCGCTACTAAAGCCCTTAACTGTCTTTTCGCACATTATATTGTCAACCAGGTGTTTCCACTCGATTGCTGGCCTTGGAAAGAAATAGTTCCACCTAATATCGGTGTTACTATAAATGAGTTCGAAGGACCTATTGCTGTTTTTTTTTTTTTTTTTTTTTTTTTTTTTTTTGTCTCTCTTCTTGGTTCTTTGAAGAAATAGTTCCACCTAATATAGGTGATACTATGGATGAGTTCAAAGGACCTATTGCTGTTCTTTCCTGGAGTGGGTTCAAGTTAGATATTTTACAACAGGATGTGGAGTAAATGAACATGAGTCCATAACACCTATGTTAACTCCAACTGCAATTAATTTTAATGAGCTGTATGGCAATTTCGGAAATTAATTAGGAAATCCACATTATTAATTTAATGTTTAAGTTCTTCTAGTATGATTGTAATGTATCCACTCTCTCTTGACGCATTATATGGAATATGAATAGTAGTGGTCCAATACAGTACCTTGTAGAACGCCCGAGTACATTATGTTCACGTTCCACTACAACCCTCATTGATCTTTCTTCAAGGAATAATGATAGCCATTTATTTATAATAATTTACCTTTTATACCGTAACTCTGTAATTTTTGTAGAAGTTCAGTGTGCGGAACTGTATCGAACGGTTTTGAGAATGAATGTAGGAGTGAATGTAGATGGGGCAAAATCCCTATAAACACATGGTAAGATCAAGCAAATGGAACAACGCTTTGATTGTTGTTCTTCATCTTGATATGGCCACGAGGCCTTCAACAAAGAGCAAACACTCTTACCTCATAGTAAGTTCAAGATGGGCACTAGCACTGGTTTGAGCGGACTTCACATTCTTAATGTTGAATAACGCTACATCCATATATCTTTGGTCATGGATGCGGGGTCGCTAACGAACATAACATATCGGGCAAAGTACTCTTACAATCATTGTCATCCAGTGCCCGACAAAGGGACTAATGGACAATACAACATACAAACAATAACGGGGAACTCATCGAGTTGACTGCAAGAAAACTAAGCAAATAAAAGCGGAAGATTTGGGAAATATTCATAGCATAGATGTGGCCAGAATACTAGTTTAATTTTTACAAAACAAGAAAGCCAAATGTTAAATTTTGATAGTGCATTTATTGTGAGAAATTCTCACAAGAACAAGTACATTATGTCTGACAAAATAAAGAGAGCATAGAGAAGTCGAGAATTGTCATGTCTAACATATTGTTGTCAAAGCTTCGTAGTCGATCTTTTGTTGTTACTTTGAAATTCTAAAGCCAAATATTTGAAAACACTCAATTTTAACCCTTTTTCTAAACCGGTTGAAATCGAGAACCAAAAATTAAACGGCAGCCATCGGGGTGCCAAGAACATGAAACTAAAATTTGATAATGATCCGGGTCCCGACTAGAACAAACGTATGTGCTTTCCAAAGACAGTGACAATGCCAATGCGGAATTGAATTGATTTTTAAGGTAGATCGGTAGTCTTCCGCCATTTTGAAT
Organism: Modiolus philippinarum; assembly: GCA_002080025.1. Taxonomy (NCBI): domain Eukaryota; kingdom Metazoa; phylum Mollusca; class Bivalvia; order Mytilida; family Modiolidae; genus Modiolus; species Modiolus philippinarum. The sequence goes on from MJUU01023293.1 coordinate 48,589, forward strand.
TTGTTATTTATGCTGTTATGGTATTATCTGCTTTTAAAATATGCAAATATTTTTATTTGTAATGAATCAATCAATATTACATCCATAATACAAAATGCAAAGAACCAACATAGACTTGATTTCACATGTCTTTGTATAATTAGACGAATTATGGCAACTTGACAATTAAATAAATTGGAAGACGATTTTTTAAAAAGGGAGATAATTTGATAAAAATATTTAACATAGATATCACTAGGAAAATTCACATTTTACAAATTATAAGGAAAACAAAGTCGGTGACCCCCATTTTTCTTTATATATTTTGAAAGTATGTTTAAAGGTCTAACACATGTGTAAAGTAGAAAGAAATCTATGGAATAGTTTTAAAGAAATCAACAATATACCTGTTTTTCCCTATATATTCATTAGAAATATCTGATTATTTTGATATCAGTTATTTTAAAAACAAGCACGGTGACCCCCCTTTTTTATTATTTTATTTCAATGCTTATATAATAAGGAAACATTCCTGTAAAAATAAAAAAAATCTATGGAAAAAAATTTGGAGTACCCATCTACCTTAAGCCGGAATGTTTTTTTTTGTCAGCCTCTTCATTGTGACGTCATACTAAACTGACACATGTGTATCACTCACTTTCCCGCCAATTATCTGTCTTTGCCATTAATATTTTCTATGTTGTAAAAATACCTAAAAAAAAATTATTTTATTCTTGATATATATTTTTTAATACCTACTATCTTAGAGAAAAAAAAATCTGTTTGACATTTTTATTAGACTTAAACTACCTTAACTGTTTGTGTGCGATCAGACGGCAAAGGATCCCAAATAGAAATGAATAATATTTCATTGTTGTCATTTATATTCATTTTAACAATTCATTATGCCTAACATTGCCCCCTTATTAACCATCGACTGCATCATTCATCTACTGATTTAAAAATGTGTGTCCGATATCCTCTTTTGATCCGAGTGTGCCCGGTATCATTTAACGGCTTTTTAAAAAAGACATAGCTACAACTAATTTAAGCTGCCATCCTCTTAAGGATCAGGTTTGACAAAGGAAGAATTGTAACTGGGACATTTTCGCTTGTAACATCTAGCTTTTATATCGCAGATTTAGTGAATAAATGAACGTTTTAAGATAAAATGCGCCCGATGTCCCCTCACGACTTCCCAAATGTGCAGGGATTCACGGCAAATTGACGTGCATATTAAAATGCAAACCACTGAAGTAGCCTAATGTTCGGTAGGCAGCATAGCGTTCATACATTTGAGTGATAATTAGAGATATTGAACGATTTCTTACCTTGAAGCGACGTGATCCTCCATGTTTTTATAGCCCGATATCCCCGTCTATGACGAAGATTCCTACCCTTGATACTGTCGACCGACATCCACTATTACGTAAATAATGTAAGTTACGTCGCAGTTTTACTGAAATTTTTTTTATCAATTTCTGGCATTTTTAACAACATTTTGATAAAGTTGAGGATGAGAAATACCCGTTGTACACCTTTCAATTTCAATGTTTTGATTTTATCTGCACTGATGAGACATAAATTGTTGAAATGGCCATATGCAGAAGTAAATTTACGTTAACTTCGGTATTTTGCTATTTTTGAAATCTGTAATTTTATTGTTAAAGTTTTGATGTGAGATAACGTTACTACGCTCATCAAAATCGTCAAGGGTATAGAACAAACGCGTGCTAATCGTACCAGTTGAGATATGTATCTCCCTCATGCAAAGCCCTGTCCTTACCTAAGTTTTGTTTTCGATTTAGATCCTTTTATCAATCTCTATGAATTGAAATTAAAGAGTCTACAAAATATCTTAAATGCTATAGTGAGTTAGAAAAAAACAAACAATTCTACATGAAATATTGTCTGCCTAATAATAGACCAAACGCTGGTTAAGAATAAAATTAGAGATTTCAAAAGAAAATATTTCAATAACCCTAATTTTTACAGAAATTAGATTTTAAAGATTAGGTAAATACTGAGTCTGTAATATTTATTTTGCAGCATTGTTAAATATATTTTTTGAGTGTATTTTTATAGCATTATATATAGAAAATGGTGAGTTGTTGTACCATCAGATTGAAGTCATCGAATTAATTGAAATATAAAAAAAATATGATATTAGGAATTCTAATGAAATTAATGATCAAGATGTCTTGGTTTTTTTTTAATTCTTTAATATTTATGGTAAAAAATATGCAGTATGGAAACTAAACAAATTTGATCAATTAAGAAAAGGAGGAAGTTTGTCAACGTCAATTGATTTAATTATCTGTTCATGTCCGTGCATTGTAGCTGACTCACGTCCTTGTTTTGTCTTTTTTTTTCTCTGTTGCCGCTTTTGCCATGTCTTTGGACGATTTTTGTGGTCATCGCTTCCCTTGGTCCTGCGGTACTCTACTGCCAATGTTTCAATCAGAAATTTAGAAAAATGTAAGCTATATTTTAAATAAAAGGACAAAGATCATAACGTAGAGATAGATTTAGTAACCTTAGACTAATTTAGAAAGGCGGTGATTATTTGAGTAGTACAGATGACTTCAATCTGTAGGAAACGTAAAATAAATACATGTATATAAAAATATGATTCTGTTAGTTTAAACGTAGTTTATTTGTAAATAATTTTACAAAAGGGATTGGGCACAAGTTATCACAACTTAGACCGTCATCTCCGAAATAAAGAAATAACATTAACAATATGTAATTTGAATGGCATACACAAAAGTAAAGAAAAGGAATAAATTAAAAAAAAAACGAAAACAAAAGAGCAAGACTTTACATTCAATCTGAAATATGATAAAATAAAACACTGAAATAGACAAAATCTTGCTGTTAATCGTATAAACACATGATCGCTCCAAAGAAGGAAGAATAATTAAGTTTTATAGAAATAAACAGGTTGTTTATCAAAGAAAGAAAAATGCGAAGAGGTAAATTGCTTCACTCATTCTAAATAACCAAACACAAGCTCCGTCATACTTGCAATCCAACGAATAATCATGGGGCGCACACATACCACTGTCCAATTGTGATGTGCCCCCAGTATACTAACAATAAAATTGCATTTCCACTCATACACACACATTCTCTTACATTCATACCAACCCACCTCTATGATTCTGTTATTCTTTCACGTTGTAAATCCCAGTGACGGCCTGGATTTCAGGGATAATTGTTAAAAGGTAATTTTGAGTAACATACAATAAAAAACGTGTAGACTTCGATTACTTTACAAATATTTTATACAAGTCCTTAAAATTTAATTTGATAAGTGCAAAGTTTTATTCAGTTTGTTATGAATAAAGAACAAACTACAATCACATGCCAAAATTCATAGAGAACTCCACCAGAAAAACAATAATGAAGACAACAGACATCATAAACAACGATAGTAACTCAGGATAGCTGTACCAACGGCACTAGAAAAAACCAGTGGTAGAGTTAAACCGATTTATGGGTACCCAAACCTCCTCTTTCTTTATCTGTTTTCATATTAGTATAATACACATGCGAATAAAATCCAATACAGGTAGACTACTAACTCTATGACCCCTTTTTGAAAAAAAGCACATGACAAAATGTAATTTAGAAAAATAGATCAAAGGGTGCTCGCCGCTAAACTACTGACTAGCTCAAGGAACCTAGCCTGCTTGTAAATCAGAGTCGCACTACCGAAGAAAAATCAACATACAAAAAATACCAAAGTTGCATTAAAACAGTAAATTTCGTTATGTTGAACACGTGTTTCAAGGAGTCAGCAGCACTAGAAACCAATTATATGGTAAACCATAATCCAAAAGTAGTATAAAAGAAGTACTCATTACCAATAATATCGAAATAGGAAGCCAAATCCAGTACCAAGGACATCAAACTCAAGACTCCCCGAATGCTTTTGGTGAAGAGTCGTCATGTATTTCAGTAGACATCGGCAGTTTCAGTGAGAGGCAAGTATATGTGTAGAGTCTTCAGGTCACTGGAATCCAACGCCAGTTGAACGGATTTGTTTAGAATATCCCGTCGATATGCACTATTACGTAAAGAATGTAAGATACGTCCCAGTTTCTCTTGATTTTTTTATTAGTTTCTGGCATTTTTTAACAACATTACCATAAAATCGAGGATAAGAAATGCCCTTTGTAATAAGCTGTTTGCGAATCACGTTATATTTAGATTCAAATGTTCATATCTTTCGTAAAACGTCTTAAATTTTTTAAATAATTTATGACATCTGTAACCTTGTTGTAAAAGTTTCGATATAAGAGTAAGGTAACGCTCATTTCACCCCGAAGGATTGAGCTAGGGGAACGTCGCCGTCTAGAAAGGGAAATTTATTTAAAGTGAAATCAAAATCATCCCTTTTATCATAAATTTCAGTTTTTATTTTTCCAGAGTCGATGATGATACCTAGATACAGATATGGGCAGTATTTAGAAGCATTGTTTGCTTCATTAAGTTTCAGTTGTTGTGGGTAAATGATGTCGATATAATTAAAAATCTGAGATTTTCTATAGTAAGGATATCGTCAAAGTACCTGCTGTTAGGGACCAACCATTTAACTTGAATGGGCGGGGGGGGGGTTATGTTTTTTTTTTTTTTTTCTGGACAGAATTTTTTTTTAAATGGTCCTTCCCTTATCATTGAAAATATAAATAAGTTTCTCACTATTTTGTAGTTTTTTTTCATGAAGTCCTCGTAACAGAACAGAAAAAAAAAATCTGCAATGAGAGGTGCACAATTAGTACCCATGTGGATTCCAAAGACCTGATAATAAACAATAGTGCCAAAACGAACATAAATGTTGTCTAGCAAGAGATTCTGCTCCTTAATAACCATTATTAGTGAAATATATGCTTAAAAGAACTGAGTGATGACTGTTATTTTATTTTAGCGGCAGACATGCTGAAGAATATGAACAGAACTGTTGATCCATGCGAAGATTTTTATCAATATGCATGCGGTAATTACCAGAAAAGAAATGTAATCCCGGAAGAAAGATCATATAAAGGAACATTTTTTGACTTGAATGAAGTTGTTGCTATCAAATTAAAAGGTACGTATATAAATGATCAAATCAATAAACTTATATCATTAAAATACAGATGACACTCATATGATAAGTGGAAAAGACAAAACAGTAAATGAAACACTAAAAGTAAGTAAAATAAATGGTTCGTAGATAAAACATCAGACCTTAGATCGCAAAAGAGAACGTTACCAAAACATTTAAAGTATGATCGCAAACTCAAATACATAATGGTAAAATTATTAAAAAATATAAAAAAGGATACTTTTACAAAAACATAATAGACAACAATAAGTAGCACCCGAACAAAACATGACATTGTATATCATAAAACATTACATTGTATATCATAAAACATTACATTGTATATCATAAAACCAATACAATAAAGAAGACAGTAAACAACAATAAGTAGCACCTGAACAAAACATTACATTGTATATCATAAAACCAATACAATAAAGAAGACAGTAAACAAAAATACAAAGATTTTATCAACTACACAATTAATGAATATGGAGTAAATGCAACCGAGACAAAGTCGCTACAAATACATAGTAGTACCAAGCAAAGGAACAACGCTTCTTTGTTGTTCTTCACATTGAAGTCAACATCACCAAATTACAAAATGATTTCTCCTACTGTATTTCCTGTTAGCGGGGACAGTAATATATCTATATCAGAGCCCATAGCCATATATAGAATCAAAACTTCTAGAATAAAAGTCAATGTAATTCTAGCCCTGGCCATATATGCTTGTGAAGCACACATGCTCAGGAAATATTTATAACACATTTAAATCTCTCGGGTAAAGCTCTGTTTATAACTGATTTGCTCTCTTTTTTAATATTAATTGTATTTTATCCTTTCAGTTTTATGTATCTTTTTGTCTTGTCCGTGTTTTAATGGCTCTGCAGTGAAGACAAAAAGTATAAGTCATCCACAGATTTACAAAATAAATTACAAACATTTAGAATTAATAAATAAAATAACCAAAAGGTCAACAGCATATTTTTTTAGACTAAATGTTATGTTAATATTTTCTTCTGAAAATGGATACCGTTGATTTTTGGTATATTTTAACGGATCAATAAGATTAAAATACCTTTTCTTGTCGGTTTGACATAAATAATGGGTGACAAAAGTACCCGGTCTGTTAAAACCAAACATTACTGCATTTTGACTGAAAGATTTGGCTGTAAAGATTCTATTTTTTCATATTTTTTCTAGGAAACTATATGTCACGAAGACCCGAAACCATTGCCATTGAACATAGTGATTAAGTATATAAAAAAAAATTCCAAAAATTCCATGCCGATAAATGACATTCATTTATGAGTTTTGGTCTTTAATGGAAATCCGTAACAGATTTCTTATAAAATGTTTATTGTCTAACAATTCAATTTACCTAGGACCTATTCCATTGATAATACAATTCTTTTACTTCGAAGACCTTTTCAATTGATAATACATTACTTTAACTACAAGCAGAATTGGTAATACAATACTTTAGCTTTGGTATGAGTTTAAGATGAAAAGTACACGTTTTTTTGACCATTGATCTTTAATTGTTTCACGTATAAGGATCTAACCGTGTGTATTTTTAAATGTTAAAATTGTTCCTACTATACTGAAAACATTATGATAACTTCGTTTTCATGATCATTTATTAGACTTGCTTGAACAGCCCAAACAAAGTGAAGAATGGGAAGCTATAACAAAGTCAAAGGAATTTTATAAATCATGTATGGATACTGGTAAGTTCATTTTATTGTAGTTTTAGAGATATTTAATATATAATTGTGAATATGATTACACAAAGAATGTAACTTAAAAAGTAAGCATAGTACTAATAATGGCAGCGTGTTACATGGATCTCAGGACAAACTATACAGCATTTTATGGAGAAAAAATGTAAGTTATACCCCATCCAACCCTTTCCATATCTATACATTGGCAAACGAACACCGAAGCAAGAACGTGGAAAGTATAAATTATAAAATCATAATCTAAAATCACCGCAATTCACAGCAACCCGAATTTAGACAGTATGACAAAGACAAAACAAATAAACAAAAATAACCAACAACGCCATAAAACTTAAGCACTAGCAGTGTGAACCCCTGAGGTATCATCATGTGCTCCGGAAGGGTAAGCATGACCTGCTCCACGCGTGGCACCCGTCACACTGCCAGTGAAAAGTCCGGTTTTGTCACAGTCGGTTATAGTCAGTCCGGTAACAATCTCTGGATCTACCAGCCGTCGTATTCTGAATGCATGCCAATATAAAAATTTATTAACAAGTATTCTTTGCTTCTTGGGTACCAAAATGCTGTCAAATATTATCGTCTTTCCCTACCTCTATCTCAGCTTGCAGAATACTTCCGCAAAAGCCGTATCAGGTTGACCCGAATTTATCAAGAGGTTGACCTGGAGTTATCAAGGAATTCTTCCAACGTTTGGCAAGCAATACCGTTTTTCCTCGTTACACAAGAAGTAAGTCTTGTATATTCGTTCGCCAGAATATGAAGCTGGGGGCTCGTTCGCCGAACTCATTCGCCTTCATATTTGTGCTCACTATATACAACTGTCCAAATCCAAACATTTTATGCACATCAGCAATTGTAATGATATGTTAATTTTACTGACATTTTGAGATTGTTCTAATGAAAGACACATAATATAAAAGTTTATTCATTCTTTTGTCTTCTATAGCTTTGGTAGAAGAACGAAATCTGACGGAAATCATGAAAACCGTAAAAGAACTCGGAGGATGGCCAGTGACGTAATCCTCATGGAATGGATCATCATTTGACCTAATAAATACTCTTGTCATGATACGACAATATACCAATAGTCCACCAGTGTTTGACAGTTATGTGCATATAGATTCAAAAAACCCTGACAAAAGGATTCTATACGTAAGTATTCGGATTGAGATGTAAGCTAAAATGTTTCAAATACCCTTCATTGGGAAGTCGATTGTGGAAGGCAAAGGCGTCATTTAAAGCTAATGGATAAATATACTATGTTTTGTGAAATGCTTTCTCTATATTTAATGTGGCAAAAGACAAAACTTTTGTAGTTACTGTAAGTTTATTTTCTGAAGGTGGTCATTTTGGACAACTTTTCAGTGCAGATCTTATCAAATTACTTTTTATGAACAAAGGTCAGTGTGAATATGTTTTTTATGAAAGATCTTGATTAATTTTTTTATGTTTTGATTCAAGTTGGTACGTGTGTATATTTTCCAAGTAAATACAGAAGCAACAACCACAATTGAATAAAGAATACATGGATCAGAGTTGTAGCTTTGACTTTTTTCCTAAATGTTGCTTTTCTGTTTTAGGCAACTTATTGTTTCTGACATATAAAACATTTTGGGGTTATTAAAAGACTTTTTGAAAATATCATTAAACAAATATTTATGGTAAATGTTGCATCATATGTACACTGTAGTTTTACATTTGATTTGCAGTTCTTGATGTTTATAAAGTCACAAAAACTTAAGCAAAAACGGACAAAACAAAGTATAGTATTATACACTGTTTATGCACGGAATATAATGATCCATTGTTAAATCAATGGCTAATATTCATCAATAGGTATATGAAAACGTTGAAGGTTTCTCGTGAGGTGTGACAAGAGTTTTACACCAAGCCAAAATTTCCTACCGTTTGCATCCATCCACGATGGGTAGTGTTGACTAGAGTTATAAAGTTTGATACAAGCTCAATATTTTCAAAGCAAACTTTAACATGAATCAAATGACTTGAGATATACAATTTCAAACAATATAAGAAAGATGACATATAAACAAAAGGCAAAATATTTGACGAATGTTGCAACAGAACCAAGGTAGTTTTCAGTAGAAATCAGCAAAGCTCCATGCAAACAGCCATTGGCAAAATCTAAAAAAAAAATATATAATAAAATATATATTTTTTAGTATCAGAGTCATGGAAGATTTTTTCATACCTTGCCTTGTGTCATTGATGCGTTTTTCTTGTCAGCTCACCGGAAATCGTGTTATTTCATGGTTGAAGCTCATTGCCTCCTGATGACGTGAGGATGAAAAACAACAATAAAAGCGTGTTTCCTTTGCTTGTTGTTAACCCTGTATTTGTAGAGTTTTCGTCTCATGTGCATTTACTCCATAACCTTCCATAGTTTATCAAATGAAACAGGAAGCAAGATTTTATACCTCTGGATTTCTGTTGTAGATCGATCAGTCTGTTCTTGGAATGCCATCTAGAGAGCTTTTCCTGAGGGGACGAAGCAATAAGGTTCTCCTGGCATACCAAGATTTTGCAATTGAAGTAGCGAAAGCTTTTGGTGCTAGCCCAGAAACAGTAGAAGATGATATCAAGAAAATGGTGGATTTAGAAATTAAACTTGCAAACGTAAGATTACGGAAAAGTTATTACGTATAATGATTCAAAATAATGATCTAAAATTATGTTTTTGTCAGGTTATGTATTTGTCGGGTACACTATGTTCAATTACTATTATCTAAATTTATGTAAATTCTAAAACCTAAGGTTTAACTCAATCGATCATAGTTTTGTCCTTAGCTACATTTGATATTACTGATTATTTTAGGATTTCGTTTGATTTATGCATTTTAAACATTTTTGGAAATTAGGGATTTCCTATTTTTGGGTTCTAGTGCTGATGATGGGGAATTAGTTTCCGAAATGACCGTACAGCTCATTTAAATTATTGCAGTTTGAGTTAACATATGTGTTGTGATCTCATGTTCATTTACTCCGTATCCTTTCATAAAATAATATAGCTTTCCATGTTATATGATTCTAAGGCTACTGCTTAGAGGTTACTCCTTTCAACACGTGTTCAGCATAACTAACTTTGCTGTTTATTATACAACTTGGGTATTTTTGTACTTTGCTGTGTTTTTTTTATATATCAGAGATAAGCAATCGAATAATTTTTATGAAAATGTTAGGAAATTTTTTTCGATCTTTTTTTGTAAATCATTCAAACAGTATCCTAGATAATTTTTGCGTTTCGTTTAGATCATTTAGTTCTTTTTAAGATTTTACAAATGACATGTTGTTCAAAGTGTTTTGATTTGATCTGCCCTAAATAGACAAGTTTTCGAAATGGCCGTGCAAAAACTAAATTACAGTAAATTCGGTCCTTTTCTATAAACAGATAACAAAATACTCAGGAAAAAAAAGAAAGAAAGAAAGAAAAAAAATAAAACAACAAAAAAACAAAAACAAAAAACAAAAAAAACAAAAAAAAAAAAAACAAAACACCAAAAAACAAAAAACAAAAACAATAAACAAAACAAAACAACAAAACAACAACAACAACAACAAAAAAAAGAAAGTTATATAGGTTGTCAATCCCTTTTATATGAAGAAAGATTGTTCGAAATCTTAATTGATGTACAGGTCGCAAAAATCAGCCTAGTTTTAAATGGTATAGTACATGGGTTAATATCAGCTGTGGTGGTATTGTATAAATCTCGGGGTGTCACTTCATGTGTATTTCGGTAGGGGTGAGACGATGGCATAGAGGGACCCCATTCTTATTATATATTAAGAATCTAGAAAATGCATACCTTATCCAATATATTTCAGAAGAAAAGTAAACTTAATCATACTGCATACCTTGTGATATATGGGGATAAAACAGTTAAATTGAACAACCCATGCTTTATTTTCGATCACAAAGTAGTGAAATGACACTTTATCAATGTAGATGTCAAAGTATCTGTAACATGTTGAAATTATCGCAATTTCCTGTCCTTATCGCATATTTTCATTTTGATACCCTTATTATATACTAGAGACGTCCGGATAAGCTACTTTACTTAACGTACTTTAACTTAACCAACTTAACAAACGTAAGGCTCGAGTTATCTCGCTTTTTTAATTTTAGAGATTTTTTCATGATTTAAATTCTAAAAGTGTAGGTAAAAGGAATCAATATTAAACAGGTAAATAATTGGAATTTTATTCACAATACTTTAGTACATTTGATAGCTATTAACATATTGCAATAAATAGTATATATGTTTAAAAAGAATCAGAGTTTGCCTTTATTACACCTACATAAATGATAAAATTGACTTTTTATGAACACATACATACACAAGCTGCAAAACCTTTTAAATAAAATATAATTTTCTATGGCTGTTCATGACCAAAAAAAAAAAAATATGTTCTTTGGAATTCAAGAATACGGTACTTTCGAAAAATTTGAACTATTGAGTAATTGAAGACAGAAATCAGTCAACCTCGAACCTCAGATATCAAAAGCTGTTATGAGACTGTATNTTTTTATCAATATGCATGCGGTAATTACCAGAAAAGAAATGTAATCCCGGAAGAAAGATCATATAAAGGAACATTTTTTGACTTGAATGAAGTTGTTGCTATCAAATTAAAAGGTACGTATATAAATGATCAAATCAATAAACTTATATCATTAAAATACAGATGACACTCATATGATAAGTGGAAAAGACAAAACAGTAAATGAAACAGTAATAGTAAGTAAAATGAATGGTTCGTAGATAAAACATCAGACCTTAGATCGCAAAAGAAGACGTTACCAAAACATTTAAAGTATGATCGCAAACTCAAATACATAATGGTAAAATTATTAAAAAAGATAAAAAAGGATACTTTTACAAAAACATAATAGACAACAATAAGTAGCACCCGAACAAAACATTACATTGTATATCATAAAACCAATACAATAAAGAAGACAGTAAACAACAATAAGTAGCACCTGAACAAAACATTACATTGTATATCATAAAAAATTACATTGTATATCATAAAACCAATACAATAAAGAAGACAGTAAACAACA